>CM044965.1:18198417-18388932 GCA_024516035.1 Bactericera cockerelli
AAATTTTAGAAACTGAGTGATGAAGAGAGAAGAATATGTGAGAGAAGATAGCACAGAACCACATCACACAAGCTACTCTCTGAAGCCCCCCTTTTGTATTAAAGGGGAACTCCAATTGAAATGTTAGAAACTGAGTGATGAAGAGAGTGATAATATGTGAAAGAAGATAGCACAAAACCACATCACACACGCTAGTCTCAGAGGCGACCCTTTATTTTTATTAAAAGGGAAACTCCAATTGAAATGTTAGAAACTTAGTGATGAAGAGAGAGAATATGTGAGAGAAGATAGCACAGAACCACATCACACACGCTACTCTCTGAGGCAACCCTTTTATCTTTATTAAAAGGGAACTCCAATTGAAATGTTAGAAACTGAGTGATGAAGAGAGAACAATATGTGAGAGAAGATAGCACAGAACCACATCACACACGCTACTCTAAATCGGGAAAGGTGATGCGAAAGATGGGAGAAAAAAAGGGAGGGAAAGAGAAAGTTGGTGGGAGCATACCCTGTTCTCCATTTTTCTATTTATCGTTTAACTAATTTTTTTCTTCGTGTTTTTTTTTTTTTTTTTTTTCGTTTTTTCTTTTCTTTTTTTTTCTTTGTTTGTTATTATTTTTTTTCTTGTACATAGTGAATGTACATTTTACAATCACGGTTAACAAGCGAAAGAGAAGGTGAAAAACAAAAATAATCAAACTTCTAGAGACAGAGGGTTCCAGGGAGAGAGAAGAGGAAAGGAAAGAGGGAACGAAAAAGGGGGAGTATAATATCTTAGGCTCAAAACATTGAGGCAAGGCACGGGACTTTTCCAGATAGGAACTTAAGAAGGATTAAAGGAGAAGGGATACATCCCTCTAGCTGGTATGAAATAAACAGTAACAGAGAGAGGGAGAAAGACAGTAAGTAGAGATAGGGAGAACGAAAATAAGTAGAGAGAGGGAGAAAGAATATAAGTAGAGAAAGGGAGAAATAATATAAATAGAGAGAGGGAGAAAGAAAGTAAGTAGAGAGAGGGAGAAAGAATATAAGTAGAGATAGAGATTGTATGGAAAACTCATTCACACTCAAAGACACATACCAGAGACTGTATGGAAAGCTCATTCACACTCAAAGACACATACCAGAGACTGTATGGAAAGCTCATTCACACTCAAAGACACACACCAGAGACTGTATGGAAAGCTCATTCTAACTCAAAGACACACACCAGAGACTGTATGGAAAGCTCATTCACACTCAAAGACACACACCGGAGACTGTATAGAAAGCTCTTTCACACTCAAAGACACACACCAGAGACTGTATGGAAAGCTCATTCTAACTCAAAGACACACACCAGAGACTGTATGGAAAGCTCATTCACACTCAAAGACACACACCGGAGACTGTATAGAAAGCTCTTTCACACTCAAAGACACACACCAGAGACTGTATGGAAAGCTCATTCTAACTCAAAGACACACACCAGAGACTGTATGGAAAGCTCATTCACACTCAAAGACACACACCGGAGACTGTATAGAAAGCACTTTCACACTCAAACACCAATAATAATATATCTACTTTGTTTTTAGTCATTATGCGTTGCTCTATGTGGTGCAGAATGCCGCAGGCATTATCTACCTCATCCTCCTCCCCCCTCTCTCATTCTGAACTTGTATCTCTCTGGTCCTTAGTATAATGAAACATAAACATTCACAGTGTTTGCTCCAAGGAACACTGGAACTTTATTTCTGTTATAACTTTTCTTTCTATCTCCTCTCCTTTCTCTTTCTCTCTTTCTTTCTTTCTCTCTTTCTCTCTCTCTTTCTCTCTCTCTTTCTCTCTCTCTTTTCTCTCTCTCTCTCTCTCTCTCTCTCTCTCTCTCTTCTGCATAATCTTTCTGAAAAATTCATGCACTGGGTGGGATTCGAACCAACGGATCCCTAAGCTCCCTGGATTACCAGACTAGCGCGTTAACTACTTGACTACCAGTGCGATGAATTTTTTCTCTAAGAGTGGTATATTATAAATTTGATCTGGAAAACAGTCTCTTTTATCCACCAGGTTCAACTGTTGAGTGATAAACATCTTCCTTAAATATTAACGAGAGAAATTCTCGTCATTTATTTGAAAGGGTATTTGTCCTTGAAGTTCATCTATCATTAGAAATAACCTTGAGTAAGGTGGAAATGTTTATATTTTCTGTAGAAAGAAGTAGTTTCTGTAGAAAGGGTTGGGTGGAAGAGATTGCCATAGGCAATAACCCCGCCCTTTAGTTATAGTACTTATGTTTTTATATATTTTCTATTCTTCTTCATTTTCATTGTATATATTGTTTCCATTTTTTTTCCATTGTAAAATTAATCATTTGTATGTACATAATGTCCATTTATACCTAATAAAGCGTTATATAATAATAATAATAATAGTAAGATTTTATTTGCATGGGGAGAATCCAGCACCATTGAGTATTACCAAGCTTTCTTGTTGAACTTGAAATAGAGGGGGGGCGGAGGGAAGAGAGAGAAGAGAAGAAGGAAGAGTGAGAGAGGAAAGACGAATGAGAGAGAGGGAGGAGAGAGAGAAGACACAAAAGAGGGAGAAAGAGAGAGAGAGAGATATGAGAGAGAAGACAGAAGAGAGAGATTAATTGATAAATACCTGTTTTCAAAAGATTTTTTTAACCTACTTTTTTTTGAAAAGTACAAAAGCACTATTATAGGAACAATACAAGAAGAACATTTTTTTTTTATTATCTCTGTTTACACGCATATTATATGCAATTACGTAAACATATGTACTTCATAATAAACTTAATATTATTATTACCAAGTAAGCTAATAGAACAAAATTCTGTAAAAAAGAGAGAGAGGAGAGAGAGAAAGAGAGAGAGAGAGAGAGAGAGAGGGAGAGGGGAGAGGGAGGGAGGGAGAGAGAGAGGGGGGGGGGTGAAGTGTTCTGAATGTGAATGCTCTTAAATTGCCTCGCAAATTTAATTAGTGCAGAAGAGTTTTAATCAGGTGCGTTAACCTGACAGCCCACCAGAACGGATTTTGTCCAAATAAGGCTCAACGTTTTGTGCTCGTTTTGTGCCGTTTTGTGCCAGCAAAAATTTATTTTGTACCCCTACCGTTCTCGAGATATAGACCCCCTCTAGGTGGGCTGCTAGAGTAACGTTAACCTAGCAGCCCACCAGAACGGATTGAGTTGAGACTAGGTTTATTGGATTCGGCTCGTTTTGTGCCGTTTTGTGCCAAAAATATTTTTCTCCTGCGACCTTTCGTTCCCGAGATATTGACATTTGAAAAAGTCACTTTTTGGCGGGAAAAATTTTTTTTCTTGGAATTTTCAGAATTTTTTTATACCATCGTTTTGTGCTCGTTTTGTGCTCCAACTTTTGTCATTAAAACTTTTCTTGTACCCCTACCGTTCTCGAGATATAGACCCCCCCTAGGTGGGCTGCTAGAGTAACGTTAACCTAGCAGCCCACCAGAACGGATTGAGTTGAGACTAGGTTTATTGGATTCGGCTCGTTTTGTGCCAAAAATATTTTTCTCCTGCGACCTTTCGTTCCCGAGATATTGACATTTGAAAAAGTCACTTTTTGGCGGGAAATTTTTTTTTCTTGGAATTTTCGGAATTTTTTTATACCATCGTTTTGTGCTCGTTTTGTGCTCCAACTTTTGTCATCAAAACTTTTTTTGTACCCCTACCGTTCTCGAGATATAGACCCCCCCTAGGTGGGCTGCTAGAGTAACGTTAACCTAGCAGCCCACCAGAACGGATTGAGTTGAGACTAGGTTTATTGGATTCAGCTCGTTTTGTGCCGTTTTGTGCCAAAAATATTTTTCTCTTGCGACCTTTCGTTCCCGAGATATTGACATTTGAAAAAGTCACTTTTTGGCGGAAATTTTTTTTTTTTGGAATTTTCAGAATTTCTTTATACCATCGTTTTGTGCTCCAACTTTTGTCATCAAAACTTTTTTTGTACCCCTACCGTTCTTGAGATATAGACCCCCCCCCCCCCCCAGGCGGGCTGCTATCTTAACGGTAAGCAGCCCACCAGAACGGATTTAGTTAAGACTAGATTCATTCGATTAGGCTCGTTTAGTAGCCTTTTGCGCCAAAAATATTTTCCTACTACGACCTTTCGTTCCCGTCACTTTATGGCGGGAATTGAGGTCACCGTGCGTGCAAGCTAGTGTATCAGCCACAGTGACTACTGACAAGATTTTTTCATCTGACCTGGTTGTAGGATTTTTAATGGAAACTTTACATTTTACACAACAATAGATCATTTCTGAACATTTGATTCCATTTGCTTTTAAAGTCTTAATTTTAGATAGTCAGGAAGAAAGTTTTATCCTGCTTACTGCGATTCATAGAATTCTACGAATCGCAGTAAACAGGGGTTTGAATTTTTTATAAGCCATTAAAAATATCCCCCTTCAGAACACCGAAGTTAAGCGACATCCAGCGAGGTTAAGACTTGGATGGGTGACCATTCAAATTCTAATTCTCGTGACACTGGCTTTTCCCGGCCCCACTCAGGCTGGGTGAGGTCAATGTGAGTAGCAGATTTGTGAGTTTCCTGCGAATGGAGGGTAAAACCCCCGTCGTGATATGACCATGGCAGTTGAAAGCGACGTTAAACCCCACTTAAAAAAAAAAAAAAAAAAAAAAAAAAATATCCAAAACTGGCCCGAGGATTGATTTTTTTTTTTTTTAATTTAAATTTTTTGGCATTGGTTATTCCCTTATAATGGGAATTTGCCATACAGCCAATGTGGTGAGGATTGATTTCAACATTCAACATGATATGAATAAAAAATGTGAATAGCAGAGATAAATCACAAGTCAATATTAGCTCTTTCGATTGTTTGGTTTCCATTGTGGGCGCCATCTTGCATCGGGAAAATGCTCAATACTAAAGTGACAATTTATTTGGAACCTACTGGTCAACCTACTTTATTGTAATTAAAACTTGATCCAACATGTTTAATAATGAGCTATCAGAATCAATTCTAAATTTTTCTCTAGACACCTAATCGAAGTTAGCTGAGTGGTTTTTCCCGGTAGCTCAGTGGTCAAGGCGTCTACTGGTATTTCGGAGGTCGCGGTTTCAAAACCCAGCCGGAACGTGACAAGTTACCCTCTCATTTAGGGATTTGACCACTTACTGCTGCAATAATGGGACTAATTAGTTTTATAAATAAGGCGATATTAAAATTATTCAGTTCTCCTCTTTAATCCAATTTTCACCCAGACTAATTCCTCATAAGTATTTCAAGACACGCATGAGCCGCCGTTGTCTTTTCTCTTCACTCCACGTGGGGATTTGACACAAGGAAGAATTCTGGAGTACTGTCTTTTCCCACAAATACTGTTTTTTTCCCACAAATGTCCCCCAAAAAAAATATCCCCAAGGAAGTGTCAGAAAAAGTATCCCGCGTGATTTATTGTCTACCTACATAATTATAATTATAATATATACCTCTGATATAGATGTTCAGGCAGATTTGAGTTTGATTGCACCAATATGTAAAAGATCAACCATTCTGACATTCTAATCTGAATAAATACAATTAGGTATATTATATTAATTTAATTTTCATTTGCATCTTTTGGGAGTAAATTGAAAATTATTCAAGTAGGTTACCAATTAATTCGGTTTTTCAGTTGTGCAAGATCATTGGTTGGATGGTATATAGATATTGCCTGAGGCAATTATCCCACACTTTGCAATAATCTATGTAAAGAAATTTGAATAGAATTTAACACAACAACAACAACAACAAAAAACACAATTATCTTCAAGCCGAAATCAAAACTAGAGGGTATATTATAGTTTCATGTTCATGATCCAATATTTATGATGATCTTTTTAAGTAAGTGGGAAAACTTGTAAAATCATTGGAAAATCCCGCGATATAACGGAATCATGGGATTTTCTTCACACAATCACAGCGAGAGAATTATTCCCTGTGTCAGAATCCCTCCACGTGTTTGTTTTTCAGAATCCTTAGACATAATTTTACGTATATAAGACCATTAGGCCAACGTCGCTGACACGTTGAATAATAATAATAATATCGGATTATTTGTACTGCCCGATTAAGACTATTAGAGTCCTATTATTCCAGCAGTCAGACCAAGACATATTATTATGTAAGTGGTAAATTTTCCAAATAGGAGGATAACTTGTCATGTCCCGATTGGATTTCGAACCCACGACCTCTGGAACCTCTGGATTCACAGAGTGCCGCCTTTACCACTGAGCTACCCGGACAGTAAAGTTGAATGCTCCGGTTCTAGTAAGATCACGAATTTGGGCAACGTCCAGCGGGGTGAAGAGTTCGAGATGCTAGTATTTTAGCCAAACGCAGGCTGGGTGGGGTATAATAATAATTCCGTGTCCGTAAATAGGCACAGATACCTATATAACGGTGGTGAAAGGATTATATGAACGTCCAGATTTAATGTCTAGGCTTCTTTCATATATCTATTTGGTTTTAACACTTTTAACGTCCTGATTTGAGATAGTCAGGACGGGGGTTTTACCCTACATTTCCTTTGGGAATCGTGTGTGTGTGTGTTTGTGTGTGGCTGTGTGGGTGTCAGTGGCGGCTCGTCGGGTGAAGACACTGAAGACATTTTCACCTAATTTTGAACAGTGAAAACACTACTCATAATCCCTTGAACATGGCACAATTGATCCAACTCAAAGAAAAAAAAAAGAGTAAGCTTTGTGTAAAATAGATCAATGCTGCTTAACATTTCATGTTACTTTCCAAGGAGAACACCAAATGTGAAGACAATTCGAAATTGTCTTCAGTTGTCCTTGAATCAACCAATCAGAGTTGAGTATTTCCAAGTAGGTATCATGAAATATTAGGCAAGAACTATATCTATGTAATATGCTACTGAGGACAGTCTTCAGTTGTATTCAGTTTACATTATCTACACGACCTCATACGAAATGTCACGAAGCCACATACCATGTGCGATGTCATGTGTTTTTGATATATTAACATTGTTGCCAGTAGCATTATGCCAGACCTAGGAAACCAGTCAATGATTTAGCCTCCCATATCTAGCACAATCTTGTAATATTAAAAAAAATAAAATAATAATAATAACGTAGGCGTTAGGAAAGCAGGATTTTGTGTCAGGAATTTTGGATATTATTTCTCATTTTTTGGGTTCTAGTTTTGTACATAGTTCCTAAACGATAGCCGATACCAATAAATTTTAACTATTTATGTATCTTGTCAACTATAGTCTTAAAAAGGACATCTCGATTGAAGTCAAATCTCGGAAATCATTATTATTTAATGTAGGTACCGAAATTGAGCCAAATAAGATAATCTGGTATCTAGTTGTTCCAAGAAGTTTTTAAATAGGGACAATGGTGGTCCTGTTTAAGATCCTGACTATGGAACCACTTTAAAAAAAAATCATGAAATTAGACGTGTTGACATGAAATTCTCAAGAGGAAATTCTGTTCAGGCGGTGTAGTATTATTTTTTTAAAATAAATAAATACGTCTTACATGATTTGAGGGATTTCTTTAAATTTAAAATATAGCTCTTGAAGTTTGTAGAAATTTAGCTATGAAATTAACTTGGCAACATTGTATCTCTTATCTTTAGAATGTAAACAAAACTTGTTGAGCACTTTTTAAATTTTATTAGATTATTTTCAAATCTTTTCAACGGTAATCAAGTGACTTTTAATTGGTGTAACTAGTTAATAAAGTTATTTCCCAGTATTTGATACAGGATAGAAACATTATTCCTACCTGATCTGACCTGTGCTTTTCATAATAAGTTGAATATGAAGTAGCTATGTACTTCTTTCAGTGTCAGAAATAACATTATAATTATGCAGGTTGCAGGTAGCTTCCAGTGAAGTACTTAAAATTATAAGGCAATATCTGTGTTTTTCATAAATAGTCATTTAAACATCAATGGTAACACAAATTTAAGCTGATTTTATATTTGTAGTAAGTATGTTTTCTTAGATTTATTTTGTAATCTGGTGGTGGATTTTCTTCCAGTTTTGGATTGTAATTTTTAGTCTTCAACTAACTTTCTTTCCTTCCCAGTTCTAACCCCTCTTTAAAATGTTGTATCTACCTATCTACCTACTGAGGTATAATCCTAATATTTTTATTTTAATTCCTTTTTACCAACTTTTAGTTAATATTTTTATTAAGATGAATAAATATTTTTTTATTGAGATGAATATTTCAAAGAAACAATGAGATTCCCACAAAATCATGGGGTTCAAACAATAAAAGTAACCCCATTCAGATTAAGAAGTAATGAGGATAAGAAAGATATTATGATTACTGGATGTCCAATTTCTCCAATTACTATAACCACCACTAAAAAAGTAAAGCAAATGCCTGCCCCACAGCCATACAGTTCAAGCCTGAATGGCTTATGAAAAATGAATGGCTGTGTACCAGCTCAAGTGTTGACAAATTGTTCTGCTGGCCTTGTTTATTTATTAAGTACCAAGTGTTCTCCAAAAAAAGTACCTATAAAAACTTATATGATGCAAAACTAATATGAGAGAAAATCATGCTCAGCAGGGAAACAGCCATAACTTACAATGGGCTGTGTTTATGAGACCATAAGAACTAAGATCTGATAAATTAATAATTTTATTTTTTCAATACTTCTGGGTATAATTTGTCTTCACCTAGTCTTGAAGTCAGGAGCCGCCACTGGTGGGTGTGTATATGTGTGTGTGCGTTCTCAGGCTAAGAAGGATAAATTTTGTTAGCTGGTACGAATCTCAGTAAACAGGATAAAACTATCTTCCTGACTATCTAAAATTAGGACTTTAAAAGCAAATGGAATCAAATGTGTTGTTGTGTAAAATGTAAAGTTTCCATTGAAAATCCTACAACCAGGTCAGATAAAAAAAATCTGATACACTAGCTTGCACGCACGGTGATCAGCTAACTTCGATAATAGGCGTCTAGAGAAAAAGTTAGAATTGATTCTGATAGCTCATTGACCAGTAGGGTCCAAATAAATTGTCACTTTAGTATTGAGCATTTTCCCGATGCAAGATGGCGCCCACGATGGAAACAAAACAATCGAAAGTGCTAATATTGACTTGTGATTTATCTCTGCTATTCACATTTTTTATTCATATCATGTTGAAATCACTCCTCGGGCCAGTTTTGGATATTTTTTCCATTTTCCCGATGCAAGATGGCGCCCACGATGGAAACAAAACAATCGAAAGTGCTAATATTGACTTGTGATTTATCTCTGCTATTCACATTTTTTATTCATATCATGTTGAAATCACTCCTCGGGCCAGTTTTGGATATTTTTAGTGGCTTATAAAAAATTCTACCCCCTGTTTACTGTGATTCGTAGAATTCTACGAATCGCAGTAAGCAGGATAAAACTTTCTTCCTGACTATCTAAAATTAAGACTTTAAAAGCAAATGGAATCAAATGTTTAGAAATGATCTATTGTTGTGTAAAATGTAGTTTCCATTAAAAATCCTACAACCAGGTCAGATAAAAAAATCTTGTCAGTAGTCACTGTGGCTGATACACTAGCTTGCACGCACGGTGACCTTAATTCCCGCCATAAAGTGACGGGAACGAAAGGTCGTAGTAGGAAAATATTTTTGGCGCAAAAGGCCACTAAACGAGCCTAATCGAATGAATCTAGTCTTAACTAAATCCGTTCTGGTGGGCTGCTAGGTTAACGTTAACCTAGCAGCCCACCTAGGGGGGTCTACATCTCGAGAACGGTAGGGGTACAAAAAAAGTTTTGATGACAAAAGTTGGAGCACAAAACGATGATATAAAGAAATTCTGAAAATTCCAAGAAAAAAAATTTTCCGCCAAAAAGTGACTTTTTCAAATGTCAATATCTCGGGAACGAAAGGTCGCAGGAGAAAAATATTTTTGGCACAAAACGGCACAAAACGAGCTGAATCCAATAAACCTAGTCTCAACTCAATCCGTTCTGGTGGGCTGCTAGGTTAACGTTACTCTAGCAGCCCACCTAGGGGGGGTCTATGGGTGGTATGCATAGTCATTCCTCAAATTGAGATCTCCTCAAATCGAGCATCCCTCGAAGTCTTCCTCAATGGAGGACGGATCCTCAAATTGAGTATTGGTTCCATTGCATAGACAACTCCTTGAGTATGAGATGGTCTACCAGTGTTGCCAGAACTAAAACCCCGGTTTTCAGCGTGACGCATGCGCACATCTATGTTTATTATTTTCACTGTCCACAGAATTTCTCCAAGAAATTTTTACTTTCGAGTTTCGACTTTCGAAAACGAGATTGGATCAAACTCAGTTAATATGTATTTTATTTTAATAGAGTAATTCAGTTTTCGTATTATTTATGATAGATTGTTTTTATTTGAGTGGGAGTACTTATCGAAATTCGCCTCTAAGAGAAAAGTCGGTCAACACCACGATTTTCTGATGATTCAAAAATAATAAAATGCCAATTATGGACACAATACTTCCTCGTGAATGACAATCATAATTTTCGACTTACCACTGTCGCTAAATTCTGAGTTTTTTTACTGAATCTCTTGTATCTAGAAAAGTTCTCAAGCGATTATTATGTATTCAAATGGTGAAAAAAAACACTGCCAATTATATGGACACAATACTTCCTCGTGAATGACAATCATAATTTTCGACTTACCACTATCACTAAATTCTGAGATTTTTTACTGAATCTCTTGTATCTAGAAAAGTTCTCGAACGATTATTATGTTCAAATGGTGAAAAAATACACTGCCAATTATGGACACAATACTTCATCGTGAATGGTAATCATAATTTTCGACTCTCTGTTATTGCTAAATTCTGAGATTTTTTGATATGATTATTTTAAAACAAACTTTTCACTATTATAAATTAATAGAAAATTAAGCTAGAAAAAGTAATCAAATTAAAAACAAAACAAATTTAATATTAGAAATTATTGAAAGTAATAATAATATTGATAATCTAATATTATTGCCTTGATTATTTTAAAACAGACTTTTCATTATTACAAAAACTTGAAAAATACGCGAGAAAAAATAATCAAATTGAAAGTGATACAAAACAAATTCAAACTGATAAAAGCACAATTAGATTGAGGGAAGGTAGCTCGCGATCTACCTTGAACCGAGGAGCTCTCCTCAACTATTGAGGAGCCTTCCTCAAAAAATGTAATCAAGGGAGGTTCATGCATACGAAAATGCTATTGAGGGAAGGTTTGAGGAAGACCTCAATTTGAGGAACGACTATGCATACCACCCTATATCTCGAGAACGGTAGGGGTACAAAAAAAGTTTTGATGACGAAAGTTGGAGCACAAAACGAGCACAAAACGATGGTATAACAAAATTCCGAAAATTCCAAGAAAAAAAAATTTCCCGCCAAAAAGTGACTTTTTCAAATGTCAATATCTCGGGAACGAAAGGTCGCAGGAGAAAAATATTCTTGGCACAAAACGGCACAAAACGAGCCGAATCCAATAAACCTAGTCTCAACTCAATCCGTTCTGGTGGGCTGCTAGGTTAACGTTACTCTAGCAGCCCACCTAGGGGGGGTCTATATCTCGAGAACGGTAGGGGTACAAAAAAAGTTTTAATGACAAAAGTTGGAGCACAAAACGAGCACAAAACGATGGTATAAAAAAATTCTGAAAATTCCAAGAAAAAAAATTTCCCGCCAAAAAGTGACTTTTTCAAATGTCAATATCTCGGGAACGAAAGGTCGCAGGAGAAAAATATTTTTGGCACAAAACGGCACAAAACGAGCCGAATCCAATAAACCTAGTCTCAACTCAATCCGTTCTGGTGGGCTGCTAGGTTAACGTTACTCTAGCAGCCCACCTAGGGGGGTCTATATCTCGAGAACGGTAGGGGTACAAAAAAAGTTTTAATGACAAAAGTTGGAGCACAAAACGAGCACAAAACGATGGTATAAAAAAATTCTGAAAATTCCAAGAAAAAAAATTTTCCCGCCAAAAAGTGACTTTTTCAAATGTCAATATCTCGGGAACGAAAGGTCGCAGGAGAAAAATATTTTTGGCACAAAACGGCACAAAACGAGCCGAATCCAATAAACCTAGTCTCAACTCAATCCGTTCTGGTGGGCTGCTAGGTTAACGTTACTCTAGCAGCCCACCTAGGGGGGGTCTATATCTCGAGAACGGTAGGGGTACAAAATAAATTTTTGCTGGCACAAAACGGCACAAAACGAGCACAAAACGTTGAGCCTTATTTGGACAAAATCCGTTCTGGTGGGCTGTCAGGTTAACGCACCTGTTTTAATCAACAGATAGAATTCAAACAGCATGAATTTATCTGTTGCTTCTCGCCGCAGAAACCAGCTTGCAGAAATGCGAATTATTATTCAGTATTTTCAATTGTTCACTAGGCTAGGGGCTGATGCAAAAAAGGAAATGTACTAGTTGAGGGTTTTGTTCTCAATCCTTTTATTATACAATCATACAATACTTAACTCTTTGACTGGCAGAGCAAGTATTGACATGTTTCCAAACCGACCAAGTCAAAAATGTGTGCACTTCCCTAGCGGTCAATATGTTTTATTTGATTCTCATTTCCTTATACTTTGACCTATATTAGATTTAAAAACAGCCACAGAATCCTCAAGACACGGACAATCTTGCTAGCATAAAAAAACTGTACTAGCACAACTCGAGTTGTGTCATGGCCCCCCAGAAAACTGTATTGGCACAATTTGAGTTGTGCCATGGCGGGCAAAGAGTTAATCTGTTTATCCTGCAAGAATGCAAGAATGAGACTAGAGTCCTTTTACTCTCAGTCTAAACAAAATCTCTTTTGTTAATTCAAACTCTTGTTATGCTAGCTATTTCTGGCCCCACCCAGGCTATGTGAAGTTAATGTACATCGGTGGTAAGTCGCAATAATAATATACGAGTATTATGTTAGCATTTCAAAGAGAAGCTCTTCTCCTGGACATACCAAACATATTTCTCATATTAAGGGTTGGGTGAAATAGATTGCCACGGGCAATAACCCTCCATTTAGGTAGGACATTAGCTTTCTTCTTGTTTCTTTGTTCAATCTATATATTTTTTTTTCTTTATAATTTCATTGTATTGTAGTGTAAATATTGTTCTTTGTCTTTACCTAATAAAGAGTAATATAATGATAATAGTTAATCCCAGCTTAGTGCACTTAAAAATACGTCTGTTTTTTGTGATACATATCACAAAAAAAATCCTCAACAATAATCATGCTCCTGAGGATAGCACCCGTGGTTCACTGGTAATTTTTAAATGCCAAGCACCTCGCAACTTCATCACGCAGTTATTAGATAATCAAATAATAGCTTGTAAAGCCAGTGCTCTAGATTATTTCCCAACTCACATAGAAGTAAAACAGATTTACCACCCAACACTCAACACAGGATCTCATTGTTGATCAAAGCCCAACTCAGGTTGAAGGTAATGATAAGAGTTGGAGCAGGCATAGATCTACAGAGGAAAGGGGGTGCTCGAATTTCAACAATGCTAAATACTACAAAGTTGACTTTACATATCTTTCCCTGTCAATTTTTTTTCCTTCTTTCTTTTTTACTTCAATAATTCTAAGCTTGGGTTCGACTGGGCTAAAAGAAATCACGATTTTTCAATGACCCCCGGATTGATAAACAAATTTGATTTTTAATATTGATAACTGGAATTTTGAGATTGGCCTATGAGAGAGTTTAGATTGTCCTGCTTACAAAAACACAATCATAGATATCTAAAATTATTTTTTTTGTTTTATTTATCACAATTATAATATATTATCACAATTACTCAGAGTTACTAAATTTTTGCTTAACTAGAGACCTGAACCAACAGATGACAAGTCTATTGCCTTATTGATCAGTCTAGTGAGGTTTTTTACTGTAGGTATCTATTGCCTATTACCCAATAGAGAATAGAGATTCAAAACAAAACGTCCCACCTCATCAAAGGATGTCCTATAGATCTATGCCTGAGTCAAGTGCAAGATAATACACCAGTAGATTAAGCAGAAAACTAACCACTGATATAATATCAAGGTTTCTCTAGTGAAGATAAGAAAGAGATATAGATGAAATCAATAGATAGAAGTGAACAACAAAAGAGTAGATGAGTCATGATGAGAATCTCAGGTAATGCCAAGAATTCATATGATGTGACTCAGTATTACATAGACACAAGTAGCAATAATTCATGGAAAATTCTACCGAAATTGCTCAACTGTCTAACTAGGAAAGATACATCATACAAGTTGGGGTTAAGTAACCATTTTTTTCCAAGAGGGGGGGGGGGGGGCTGAAATTTTGACAGCAATTTTGACTAAAGAAATGGGTCCTCTTGTAGACATATTGTAAATCTAGGGGATAAAACTGAATCAATTAATTTAATAATAAGTTTAGTACCAGGACTCCAAAGCTTATTAAATATTAATATTGATATAGGGGGCTTAAATAAAACAGCTAATTTTTCAATCTTTTCCTTTCACTGTCCAGAGTGTCCAGGAACTATTTCTCTTGCCCTGGTCAGAAGTTACTATGGCTTTTTATGCATAAACCCCCACTCTTGTGGATGCTCTCCCAGATCTCTTTGCAAATATGACATAATTATCTACTAATGTTAATGGTGACAGGCATAACTAATTATTTATACAGGACATCTCCATATGTCTTTTTGGGCATGACATCTCCATATGTCATCTCTTTTTGGGCACGACATTCTTTATGTCCTCCTGACAAGTTCATGATTAAATTTGTCCATTAGCTGTGCAATGGTGCTCTAGTATTTTGTTTCTTTTTGAAAGTAACATTTTTTTTATCCTAATTCTAATAAATAAATAGACAAACAAAACATTAGATTAATTGCAGGTTGTAGTGCACCCACAGCAAAGATAACAACATAGGGTAAGTTTCTAAATACCAACAATAGTTCCAATGTTGCAGATCTCTGAGGATAATAGATGTGACTGTGGAAACATCCAGACAGTGTCCCATCTACTAGAATGCTCCAACTTATCAGTCACATGCACTCAACATGATCTAGCAGTTGCAAGCAAACCCCCAGTGCAAGTAGTATGTTACTAGGAAGAAGTTATTTGACAATTTCTTCATGACACAGACACAAAAAGTAAAAGTAAGTCATGGTTGGGATTTGTATACATGAGATCACGTGATGCATAACAGAATCCACCAGGAAAATTTCACGTTGCCACTGGTGCCTACTTAGAAACTTGCCCTTAGGTACCAATGTTTTAAAAAGGTTTGTGATTGACAAAACAGGATTAACATTAATCCTGATAATGTGGTAAATTTTGCCTTCCAGAAGGCAAGTGTCCTTCTGGAAGGATTTCAGCCCTACCTGAGTTAAGATAAGCCAGACACTCCCTTAATTCAGAGTTCAAACCAATCATAGCACACTATAGCCCAAGTCTGACTTATCTTAAGGCCAAATTATGAAACAGACCTGTCCCTCAACTTGGGCAATACATAGTGCATTGTGATAGGTTGAAACTCCAACTTAGGGGAGGGTCTGACTAGCTTTTCTGTTTAATCCTGTTTCATAATTTGGCCCTTTATGTTGATGTTTTTTTTTTTTGTAATTTGGCCCTAAATTTCATTGTGACCAAACTCAACATACCATGGAGTCAACACAAGATTATACAATGTAAATATGTGTTAGTCTTATAAAAACATAGAGAAGGGATTAAAAGAATTTCCCCTTGACACAGTTTCTAATGAGGTGATAAAGATAATACACATGTAAACAAGGCCTGCTAGACGTGCAACAGGGGCTTGAAAACACTGGTGATCTCAGAGTTAGTCAAGCAGGATGTACTTACACGACCATTCCATATGCTCCTTCCCCGATGTAGGCCAAATTCGTGTACCGAGGACCCACTTCGAAAGTCTGCCCTCGAACCAACTCTGCATTTCCTGCCAAAGTTCCTCCGGCCCCTCCTTCCGCGGACATTTTCAGGCAGAAACTGTAGCAAAGGGAAATTCGACACCCAAACACACCGACCAGTTAACAAGTCCGAAAGTTATAATCACTCGCGCTAATTTAAGGAGCTGGGGAGTTTAACTGTGATAGCACTTGGCTATCATTTGAAAATTCAAATTGAAAATAACATCCGTGGAAAAGAACTTGCGAAATCGAAAAACAAATTTGGAAAAAGAAAAACAATATCGGAAAATGGCGCATGTGCAGTTTCCTGTTTTATTTCTTCTGCATCTGTGCATAGAATCAGGGACTACCAAAATGGGAGAATTCACTTTTGCTCATTGCTTTCTCTAAAAAATAGTCTTGTCGAAATTCAAGTCTAGCCAATGGAGTATGAACATTGGACACTCGGCACTGTTAATTTAAATATTTCATGATACGAAGAAATAATAGATAGGATAAGAAATAATTATTCTAAGTAGCTATACTCAACTACTGTCTGAGCACAATGAAACAATGATAAAGAGGCTTTCTGTCTGGCCCGCAGTAATTTTGGCACAGAAGTCTATAGAAATCTGTGATCGGAATGTTGACCCGCCATCTTTTGACTTTAGGAAATTTGCAAATTGCAACTACTGAAACTGGAGTACTTTCAGGTTTTTTAACAGAAAAAAATTGATGAAAGTTTTATCTTTTGCAAGTTCGCTGTCTAATCCAAATCCCTGTCTTGATTCAAGAGTCTAGAGTTGACGACTGATTAGGATCAGAGTGTTTTCTTCAAATATCTAAAACTTTACCATGAATGCTCCACCAACCTTTGAGTCATTCCTGCTCTTTGATGGTGAGAAGAAGTAAGTACATGTTAAGCTCTTTGATATTGATAATCTTAGAACCTAGATTCAAGAGGATTACTGTTTCTCTATCCACATCTTTCTATTAACACTTCATCTAAAATATCTATGCATATACCTACACGTGTCATCTTGGCAACCTGCTGGTGAGCAGGAAGGCAGCTAACAAGCATTTTTCTCTGCATCGAAATGGTAATCCAGAAGTTGGGGATTTAGGGGTTCAGAATTCAGCCAGGTCATGACAAGTTATCATCCCATTTGGTATTACTTTTTATCTGGGTTTAATGTCACTTTTGAACTGCATGGTCATTTATGACAGGGGTGTTACCATCCATTCACTGGAAACACACACCTGCTACCTTCATTAATCTAACCCAGCCAGGGTTGGGATGGAATGCAAGCATCACCAAGTATTCATTTCACTGGATATAGCTTAACTTTAGTGATCCCACTAGTACTGGTGTATTCAATGCACCATCAATGATGGATGTATTTCTTTACTGCTGAATTAATGAGACTCAATAGTCCTTATCAGGCAGCTTATAGAAAATGATATTATTATTATTATCAAGGAAATTTGGAAGCTATCCAGTAGTCAGTATAGACCAATACATCTCTGTTGCCATGGTCACTTATTCTCTTTGTCAAACATGTAGCCAAAATATTCAGGGCAAAGTCATGTATGTTTGTTATACCTCTGTGGACTTTTGCATTTTTTTTCTCTTTTTTTTTTTAATGGAAAATTACACTGATTCAAACTTCTGATCTTGTCTATTAATTTTGCCCTTGAAGTACTTTTGTTATTAATATAATCTGTTACTGCTCAAGATGAGTCTTCTACTATAAAATTCATGTGGAAGTCCCTCTGCACAAATATTCTTAATTAACTTGGTGTATTATTATTTATAGAATCATCAAAGAGTTGGACACCAAAGTACCAAATGCAGCACTATTCACTGTGAACAAAGAAGACCATACTCTTGGAAACATGATCAGAAAGTAAGTTCCTCACCATTTAATCTAAAAATGACAGATTCTTGCAAATTAAGCTGGACGGCTGAGTGGAAGGCCAAGTTGCAGTCTACACTTATGATCTTTTTATACAAATTTTATGATTTCTTATTGTAGGATTTGCCCTTTAGGAGGTTCAACTTGGCTTAAAATTGCCAGACATAGAGAAAGGAAAATTGTGCTGCTTACCAGTTGATGTAAAAATGTGATGGAGTGAAAGTGAAAGTGGTGAAGAGGTTAAGAGCTGTGTGTGAGAAGATAGCGCTTCCAGCAGGCAGGAGGGGAAGTTGGTTCTCCAAAATGGCAGGGTTGCCAGCTGACTTGGAACAGATTTCTTGGTGTGGGACTTTAACTTTTGTTAGGGTTAAAAATACTTCCCTCCACTCTCAACTCAAGCACGAAATGATCAGGAGAGGAAATAGGAGACAGGAGCGCAACTCAGACATTCACAAGAATTATACACTTATCAAAATTAATTTTAGCAAAGTAATGCATACTATTTTTGATGAAATAACAATAGTAAGCCTGGGGTCCCCTTTATGAGGGGAGGAGTTGTTTACTTATTCTTTTTTTTAAATCTACCCTTGCTTCTTTTTATTTTTTATCACTTTGTTTTTGTTACAGTCAACTGCTAAAGGACCCTCATGTTCTGTTTGCCGGATACAAGCAGCCTCACCCCCTAGAACATAAGTTCATCCTCCGTATTCAGACCACAGCAGAGTCTACGCCACATGAGGCCCTCATGAATGCTATCACAGATCTGTTGGCTGAGCTCTCACTGTTTGAGGAACGATTCAGAGTGAGTGATTTGATATTTTTGGTTTTATTGAATACACCAAGTTGATTTCAATGGTTCCTTTTGTTATGTACCTACCTACCAAGTTTTCATCAATTTCTGTTAACATGTAATATTGTTACTGCAGATGTATTGCCTTGTCATCACATGGTCTACTTTTTCCTTCTTGATAGGGTCAAGGAGTCACAGATTTTACTCTGAACACTTGGATGATGGAATTCAGATTCTTGAGATAAAAAAAATGGTACCAATTAGTGATAGTGTCACTTGAACTTTAATATTTTATGGTAAATATTTAGCTAGGTACGTAATTATTTAGGAAGAGACCATGAAAGATAGAATCACTAATGACAAAACATTGTCCTTCCACTTTGGCCTGGCCACTAGACAAACAGAATCAAAGAACTTATTATTTAAAATATTTTGTTATTTGTTCATAAATATATTCCTTCTTTTAAATTAGTTAATTTTCTTGTTTTTTTTTTTTTTTTTTCAGGAAGCCATTAAAGAGAAGACTGAAGGATTAGATTAAGCTGGACAAACAATGCAGCTGTGTAAATATGTTCTGTAATTATATCAATTTTGTATAAATGGAAGATGGAAAGTAATATAGAAAATAAGGTTAATCGTGTCTCTATATTAATTTAAATTTGTCAAAAGTAGATCTTTTGCTGGTCATTTAATACATTTCATGATTTCACACTGTTCTGCTTCTCTGCCCAAATAATTGTTGTTGTAGTGGCAAAAGCTATACTGAGGTGGTGTGATGGTCTCTAACCAGGTTAAAAAAAATAGCTCAGATAGAGTGTGGTTCCTTTGCAATTAACTTAAGCATTTTAGGAGCATTGTCCAGCGATTCCTGGCTTCTACTGACCCAAAATTCTGTTCTTAAAAAAACCCAGGATTTACAGTTTCTGAAAAATAATGCAACATAAAATAATTGAAAACAATAAACTTGAACTTGCTTACAAGATCATCTGTTTTATATTATAAAATGTTTTGTTTTTCTTAACAAATATTTCATAAGCATCTAAAATAGTTTACCTACTACATATTAATATAATATTGTAAAAGTAACTTTTGTTTTCATTTCATTGTGCTCAAACTTCTGATAACTTAAGGGCTTTTTTGATGAGTGTTTTTATTAAAGTGACAAGTTATACAGGGTGAACAGATTTTTCCCATCATCAGTAGTTCTTGAGATATTTGAATGTTTCGTTTATAATGGGACACCCTGTACAGTGCAACAGACAAGTTTTAAGTCATGTCAATTTTTTTCCCCAAAAATGTATTTTCAGCTAAGCCCACCCTCAGCTTGAAGTTATTTAATTTTAAAATGAAATTTCAAGTCTTTCAGATTCATCATTTCCACACTCAGTTTCAAATTATTGAACTTTGTTATGAAATTTGAAATATGTAATTCCTTTTGCTAGTGAATATTTTGGAAAAAAAGAAACAAAATTAGGCAGATGGTTTAAAATTGCAAATTTCAGACTTGAATAAAGGATGTAATAAAAATGTATAGTTAAAAACAGTAATAGTTTAGATTTAGTAGTCAACTTTTTCTAGTGGTAGCAGGCTCAACTTGCACTCCAGGTGACCTGGGTTTGAATCACAGCAGTGTCAGAATTTTTCCACTTTGTACTTTGGATGTCGGGCCCTACTCTGGCCTCGTGAGGACAATTGGGTTTTAGAGTGGGAAATGAGCAGTAGTGGCATTACCACATTGAGTGATGATGGTTGGTTGGAGATATGATGCATTAGCATTAGTTGTCGATGCTACCCACTAAAAAATGTGACATTATAACACAAATTAGTAGCTCTTTACAGAAATAGAATAAATTTCTGGAGAATAAATAAATACCAGGTATGAAATGTGTTTAAAAAGAAACAGGTATTTTTAGGGGGAAAAACTGCACCAAAATCAGTATCTATAATTAATAATTATGTACTAAATAAATTATAATGAGAGCAAGAAGTGTTTTCTTTTCTTTTGACAGTGGAATTCTAGTGTTGCTTTTCCCCTGAATATGTGATAGAAGACATCGTTCAAGCAAAATATTTTTAGCAAATTACTTAGGTATACTCGTACCTCGTACATATTATAATAGCTTTGATCTGTTATGTGCTTTTGCAATCTCATTTATATCGAATAACGACATAACAATTATCTCCATTCATAAAGAAAAAACATTTTCATAGGTACTAAAGGTTTGATTAAATATAAAAACAATTTTTACAAAGCAGGAAGCAGACGGTTTAAAATTTTAAAACTAAGTTAAATACATAAAATCTAATATCAACAATTAAAAATACAGAAAGGCAACAGATAAATATTATTAGAAAGCAATTGACAACTATTTAGAAGATTTTATTTTTACTATTAAACTGCAATCTAAGGCATTCAGACTAATTTGGATTTTTTTCTAGTTCTATTATTGATCTTGGAGACCTCAGGGGGTATGATAATCGAGCAATAATATCCAGCAATGGTTTACTATCACGCTGTAAATATACCTTGATGTTTGGATCTGTCTAAATTATATCCTTGCAATTGGGTTAATCTGGCATTGGGAGTTCCGAATCCCAACAAATTCATAGAAAATAGGAAAAAATACATGATAAATAAAAATAACTATTGTCAAATGGCATAACTCACTTAGTGGTTATTTGCCATTTAAAGGGACTATCATTTATCAATGTTGAGTAATATTGCCCGGTCATACAAGGCAACATATTGGCAACATAATATTGCTTCTTTACCAGCACATGTAAAGATGATCATTTTAAAACAAAGGTTGTGACAATACATCAGAACTAGGTAGCTGATTGATAACCCAACTGCTAACATATAAGGCTAAGTTTCCAATCCCTCTTAAAGTAAAATAAATAATATAACCGAGGCAATTTTAATAAAAAGATCTGCCTATAACCACTAACTTATATACATTTAATACACAAATCACTCAATAAATAAAACATTTGCATAAAATACTAAATAATACAGTATAATCTAAGATTAAATCAAAGGAAATGGAATATTTATTTCTCGGCTATCGCAAACAGGACACCTTTCACTGAACCTACAGGACCGACAAACGCAATTTGTAAGTCTTGTAGTTTCAATCAAAGGATCCTGGAATGACTAAATTGAATTTAATTCGAACTAAAATTTGATTAGAATTAATTATGTTTGATAGTTTGACTACCGGTTATAGACATTAAAGGAGGACTTTCTGTTTCAAATGACCTAAATGTTAAAAGGACATTAAGCAAAAAAATGTATAGTTTGCAAATCAGCCATTTGATTGTGTATGTGTAATATGTGTATAAATACACAATTGTCTATTATTAGCTACTGAAAAATTGATACCTAGGCAACAAGTTAAACACAAACAACTGTGATATTAAGGTCCATTATACCTGTGATATTATAAAATAAGATCACAACATACCAACATAGATAAGAGAAGACTGTCGCACCTTCCACAGTACACTATATCTCTGTTAAGGCATATGTTGACCTCGTTGTAATTCTTTTATTATTTGCCCCTAAAAACCTGCAACTGCAATTTAAACTTCTAAATTAAAAATGATTTAAAAAACACCCCCATCGTAATATGACTATGCAGTTGAAAGCGGCATAAATCCAAATTAAAAAAAAATCCTCTATAATAGTCCAGAACCAGTAATTCCTCTATTAGTGTGGCTCCCAATTCATGAACTGGCAGAGCTTCTTGAAGCATTGCCATTAAGTTTTCAGATAATGGAAAGAAAAAGATGAAAGTGGTGGAATGAAGAATTTTTCGCGTAACATTATTTTTGGGGGCGGTATTTTATTTTAAAATGCTGCAGATATCACAAGGTCGTGGGTTAAACCTCACTCATTAATCCTAGCTAGACTTCAGGTTAAACCCCAATATCTGAAACTGAACTAAACCAGACCGCAGGGGAAAGCTTATAAAAGTCGTATTTTTTTTCTAACCAAAAAAAATTTCCTGGTTAGGTTTCTTCCAAATATTTCCATTTTATTCCAAGGTCATTCGTAAAAGAAAAATGCGTTTGGTTACTTTTAAAGATAAACAATGGACATAACCTATAAAAGAACTGGAAGCAAGAATTTTCTACTTCCACTTTGGTTAACTTTGGAAGTGGAAATTTTTCCTCTTCCAAAAGAAAAATGACTTGCTTCCAGTTTGGTTCATTTTATTCCCGTTTGGTTAACTTGGTTAGAAAGAAAAATGCGGCTCAATATTACACCTAGACCGCAGGTTAAACTCATCCAGACCGCAGATTAAACATCACTGACTCTTAACTGGACCGAAGGTTAAACCTCACTCGATAACATTCTACTGGACTGCAGGTCACACCTCATTGAGTCTTAACTTAACCCGTTGGCTGGTCTGAAGGGGCGGCTGGGGTACACACCGGAGCCCAGAGCGGTGCCGTTTCCATTCTTGTGGCTCTCCAGCATCTCAATTAGCGCCATCTCTTTGTTCTCCTTCTCGTAGTTCCGCCGCTCGAACTCCAACCTGACAAAATATAAATAAATAAGTATAAGTATAAGTAGTGCTTTATTTAGACTGTCAGCGCAAGACAGGTAGTCCCATTATGCAAACAGTTTAACAAAGCACCTCTTTATTTATTTGAGTATAAATACAATGTAAATAAAATAACAATAATTACAGAGTAAAGATAATAGAAAACAAGAAAAAGGAAATAATAGTGGAAGATAGTATATCAATAGTAGTAATTATAGTAGTAAATAGAAGAAAAGCAAAAATAAAAAAAAATCACATTCAATCACACATTCACACCAGGTACGGTAGTCAATACTTGCAGTTTAACGAGGCAATGCTGCAAGCGTTTTGGGTTGTCATCCAAATGATGATGTCCTGAATAATGTTTTTTATGTTTAATAAAATATTACTACTGAATGTAAAAAAATAAATAATAAATACTGAATAGGTTGAACAATGCCGACCCCAAGGAGGTTTGGGAAAAAGGTTCGTCAGTACAAGGGTTGGTTGGAAGAGATTGCCATAGGCAATAACCCCGCCCTTTAGTTAGGACTTATGTTTTTATATATTTTCTATTCTTTTTCATTTTTATTGTATACAGGGTCTTCATAAAGTCTCACCCAGGCCTAGGTTTCTCGAAAACGACTCAGAATATCAAAAAACGCAAAAACCCGTATTCCTTTATATTTAGGGGGATTGATTTTCAGCCAAAAAATTTTTGCCTACACGGCCCCAGTCAGGCTGGGCATGGACCAACTTTAAAATCTTAAATAGAATGGTATGTCTTGTGGCATATTTTTTTAAAGGTCTTATTGAGAGAAGTTCATTACAATAAATTTCAGTGTGCTACGACTTACCGTTCTCGAGATACAGGGTCGGACGTCCTGCGTAATATCCATATATTTTGACCTATAACTCGATAACCGTAAATTATGGAGAATTTTTTTCTTGTTAATAATAACTCCTTATGATGAGACTTTTCGAACAAGTTATAACTCGACATACTCTGTTGATGTTACTTTCAGGTCGGTTTCGTCAGCCAGCCGGACGAACAGTCGAAAAAATTTTAACTAAAAAACAAATCAAATTTTAACTTGTTCGAAAGTTCTTGCTATAAGGAGTTATTATTATGAAGAAAAATTTTCTCCATAATTTACGGTTAACGAGTTATAGGTCAAAATATAGGGATATTACACAGGACGTCCGACCCTGTATCTCGAGAACGGTAAGTCGTAGCACACTGAAATTTATTGTAATGAACTTCTCTCAATAAGACCTTTAAAAAAATATGCCACAAGACATACCATTCTATTTAAGATTTTAAAGTTGGTCCATGCCCAGCCTGACTGGGGCCGTGTAGGCAAAAAAAAATTGGCTGAAAATCAATCCCCCTAAATATAAAGGAATACGGGTTTTTGCGTTTTTTGATATTCTGAGTCGTTTTCGAGAAACCTAGGCCTGGGTGAGACTTTATGAAGACCCTGTATATTGTTTCCATTGTTAAATAATGATTTGTATGTACATAATGTCCATTTATACCTAATAAAGCGTTGTATAATAATAATACATTTAAATAATACAGAAAGGCATTATATTTAAAATTATCAACAAAAGCATAAGGATTTACATTTGTGCTCGGTCTTAAATACTGTTCATATCGTAATAGACTTTCCCTAGAACGAAATCTGGTCCGGGCTCCTCTAATACACCTACTTGATGCTCTGATGATCGATATTTGAACTCGGGCCCGGATCCAGCCTAAAATTGTTCCTGGGGGTCTATTCCATTTTTGTCTATTATATTTTGTGTCACATGTTACGAATTTGATTTTCAAAGACTGTCCCTCGCAATCCAGAGGGGCAACGCAACGTCAATGTTAGGAACCCGCTCAGTTCATGAAGAGTTGGAAAAAGTTTTCATGTAATCGTCATCATAGGGTGGCGTTATCGTGAATGATGGTAGCCCGACAGTGGAGGAATGACTCAGCACTTCAACCACTGTCTTTAAAAGGAGGCTAATAATTGACAAGGACCCCCAGAACCAAGCCAATGGTGGTCTACTCCCTGTTTATAGTCCCCCAGCCAGACTTCTGGTCTACTCCCTGTTTATAGTCCCCCAGCCAGACTGTTGGTCTACTCCCTGTTTATAGTCCCCCAGCCAGACTGTTGGTCTACTCCTGTTTATAGTCCTCCAGCCAGACTGCTGGTCTACTCCCTGTTTATAGTCCCCCGGCCAGACTGTTGGTCTACTCCCTGTTTATACTCCCCCAGCTAGACTACTGGTCTACTCCCTGCTTATAGTCTCCCAGCCAGACTGTTGGTCTCCTCTCTGTTTATAGTCCCCCAGCCAGACTCTGGCTTCATGTAATACACTCTGATTTTCCTTTAATTTAACTACCTCTTTAATTAAACTTTAATTTAACCCCTCAATAGTTTGAGGGAACAACCCTCTACCCTTTTTCCATCATTTCTTTCTTCATTTTAAATTTCTTTCCAATATCTCCTATTTCTTTCTTTTTTCTCTTTCTTTTTCTTCTCTTTTCTCCATTTTCTTTTCAACCTATTTTTTTTTTAAATTTATAAACTATATTTCACAACAACCCACACCAGCATTATGCTGAAAGGGTTGTTAAATGTTTAAGTCTTTTTGATGTTCATTGTTGAAAAAATGTGAATACCTAAATAAATAACGAAAAAAGAAAGAAAAAAAATCTCACCTATGGAAGACTATCCTATCCACGATCTTCTCGGTGGTCGTCGTGTTTCCCGAATCCACCAGCCGGAACTTGCCGAACTTCTTCGGCTCCGCGTAAGGGTCCCGCCCATGCTCGTCTGGCAACACCGCAGCAAGGCCCTTGCACACCACCTCCACACGCAGCTGACTCATCATGTCCGCGGTGATGGTGTAAGGCGCCCCTATCACTACCTCGTCCACGTACTGCGAGAATTTGAAAGATAATATTAACACAAAAAAAAGTAAGAGAGAGAGAGAGAGAGGAAAAAATTAAAGTTAAATCAAGTGAGAAAAATAGCACTATCCCACAAAACAAGAAAATCACTGATTTTCTTAGTGTGGGTAGTGGGTAGTTTAGGACATGTTATGTGACTTAATATGTTATTTATATAGTATTTGAGTTAATCTTACGTACCTATTGTAAAAATGTATTTTCAATGTATTTTCCCCAACTTTGTATGGTGGGATCATCAGTAAAATCAAATAAAATCGAAAAATCAAAACAGTTTCGATAAAACTCGGAACAATTACAATGGTACAATGAAAAGGTTGGGTGGAAGAGATTGCCATAGGCAATAACCCCCCCCCCCCTTTAGTTAGGACATATGTTTATATTTTGTTTATTTTTTTTTTCTTGTTTATATTATTACCTAATATTGTCAATTTTTAATAATAATAAAGAGTTTCTAAAAAAAAAAGAAAAATAAAAAAAAGGCAATAACCGCGCCCTTTAGTTAGGACACATGTTTTTATATATTTTTCTATTCTTTTTCATTTTTATTGTAGGTATATATTATTTCCATTTTTTTCATTGTTAAAATAATGATGCAAGGCCCTTGCACACCACCTCCACACGCAGCTGACTCATCATGTCCGCGGTGATGGTGTAAGGCGCCCCTATCACCACCTCGTCCACGTACTACAAGGACACGACAGGGCGAGAATTTTAATAATAATAATAATTTACGGGAATAGCCCTATTTACAATGTCAACAATAAAAACGTCATTAAATACAAAGATTAAAATAAAATAATGTTACAAAGTATACAAGTAAAACATACGAGAAAAATAAATGAATAGGTAAGTATAAACAAAGTCAGGTAAAATTTGTAACACATTATTAACAGTTTCGATAAAAATTTTACGCACATTACGTACAATCTTAATAGAATTAAGAATAATATTAATAATAAGGACTTTCAAAGTCCCATTATTCCAGCAGTAAGCCCAAGACATATTATTATTTGGTTAAAATCCCAAATGGGAGGATAACTTGTTATGTCCCGGCTGGGTTTCAAACCCACGACCTCTGGAACCTGTGGATTCACAGAGTGCCGCCTTTATCGTAATGCGAAAAGTATTTCGTGCACAACTACCATTAAAGAAGGTTTTTTTTATATATAAAAACGAACACAATACTTTCTGATTTCTAATATGTACTAGAAATTCATCGGGGAAAAAAAATCAGAAAGATTCTTACTTTACAGGCCAGGACACTGAGTACTCTCTCGTGCAGATTCATGATGGGGTAGCCATAGCCTTTGTACCACGTCACCACATGGTCGGGATGAATGCCCACTATCAGATAGTCGCCGTGCTGTCTGGCCCGTTCCAGAAAGTCCAGATGTCCCGGGTGAAACAGATCGAAAGCGCCGTCCACGTAAATGATTCGATCTGTGGGCTGAATGTGAGAAAGAAAGAAATGTCGAATGTCTTTAGAAAATGTCTAAAGTGAAAAGAAATGGATGTCTGGCTGGGGCACGTTAAACCGGGAGAAGACCAGAGTCTCGCTAGACGACTATAAACTGAGAACTGACTAGCCGACCCTAACAAGCCAGGCTAGCTTGCAGTTTCCTAAGGGTTAGAAGAAAAGTTCAAGTCCTCACGATGGTTGATCGCACAAAGAAATATGTGCTTCAGAACTACCCCAATTGTTCTCGGGGAACAAGACCCTTTGACGTGTAGAGCTTCCCTTGCGGGATGTACCTGGCACTTAAGCCTCGACCCTCCACACGGCAGACAACGGTATACTTGTCCAGAATGTTTTTGGGTCGTCAGAAGCCACTCCGCCAGAGTGACGGAGATTGTCCTCAAGACGCGACGCTAGGGTAGGCCCCGGCATCCAAAGTACAGAGCCGAAAAAATTCCGACCACGCCGGGATTCGAACCCGGTTCACCGGCAGTGCAAGCCGAGCATGTTACCGCTAGATACCTGGGGCTGTCGACTCTCGCTGAACTGCAGTATCTTCTGTGTGGTGAGCAGGAACTGAGAGCTACAGGTGGTGTAGGGACTACGCGGCTTTCTCTGTGTCGGCATCAGGTCTGGGGAGGGTATGCTCATGCTGTCTTGCTGCGAGGTCATTGCCAGCATGCGGCCCACCAGATCTGTGGTGGATACGCCGGCGGTACGCTTCACTTCCCTGGGAGGGGGAGGAGAAATAGTGGACGAGTTTTAGCCGTGCGACTCACGTGTTAATCATGCATTGGTGGTTGAGTCTAGTAGGTATGTATGTATGTGTGTACTTTTAATTGTTTTCTCATGTAACAAACTGTAGTAAGGGTGAGGTGATTGTGGGTAGCTGGTAAGATTCCCAGCGAATGGAGGGTAAAACCTCTGTCCTGACTACTTCAAATCAGGACGTACATCAGAATTTAAATCAACTGGTCACAATAGATCTAAATAGAGGTCGCTGTGATAATTGGTGCTTGTCTTGTGGAACTCCAACCATTCTATAATAATAATAATTAAAGTAGACACTATTCCTTAACTCGGTCTACAGTGCGCTGTGATTGATTGAAACTCTAACTTGAGGTTGTGTCTGGTTTAGCTTGACTTTAATCCTGTTTTATAATGTGGCCCTTCATCCTATTGACTTACTTGTATCGGTCTGCTGTCTTGACTAGATGGTAGGTGTCGATTCCGTCAGCTGTCAGCGTGATGTCATCTGTGTGAGGAGAAGATGAAATTGAGAATTACTATTGTCTTTTTTTTTTATTATAATCTGTCGGTCGATGGCAAAACGAGTGACTATTTTTTTTCTTTCAAAATTGAATTATTACAGGATTAGCAATAAGCTTCATGATCAGCTCAGAGATATGTCGATAGAGAATTCGAAAAAAACATGTTTTATAATTTATGTAGATATTGTAGATACTTTTACGTAATTTGAATCATGGAAGAAAACGTTTTTCCGATTTCTCGAAAATGTTTTATTAACACTCATGTTAACACGTTTTGCCAACCTACCACACATTTATTTTGTTTTTTCAAGTTTTGCCAACCTACCACACATTTATTTTGTTTTTTCAAGTTTGACAATAGGTACACTATTAATACCCATATTATTTTATTGTAGAGTATATTATGTCCAATAATTATTTGTACTAAACTTTACTATTTAAAATATTAATTTTTTTAAATCAATCCTTCCATCACATTCACTTAAAACTCATTGACAGGAAGAGTAAGTTGGTACAAACTAGTAATAAATTATTAGATAGAGTATTAAATTCATTGGAAGCCAGCGTCGATGGCGCGTTGATTAATGCACCGGATCTCGTAGGATCACCGAAGTTAAGCAACGTCCAGCGAGGTGAAGACTTCGTGATACTGGCATTTCGGCCCAACCCAGGCGGGACGAGGTCAATGTGGGTAGCAGGCTAGAAAGTTTTCTGTGAATGGAGGGTAAAACCCTTGTCGTGTATGACCATGCAGTTGAATAACGACGTTAAACTCTAATAAAACAAACAAATTCATTGGAGTTTCCCCCCCCCCCCCCCCCCCCCCCCCTTTTTACTTTCCTTATCCTATAATAAGGAAAGTATTGTATTCGTCGAAAATTTGACCTACCCAGGTTTTCACATTTCTGGACGAATCATAGCCTCAGGATACCAAAAAAGTTGTTTTCAGCCATTGGTCCGTGCGTCTGTCTGTGTGTGTGTGTGTGTGTGTGTGTGTGTGTGTGTGTCTGTGTGTGTGTCTGTGTGTGAACAGGATATCTCGAGAACGGTAAGGGATAGAGACTTGAAATTTGGTATGGAAATTAATTTTATACACCAGACGAACCACGAAACTTTTGGTTGAAATCGGCCGCATTCCACGGCCGCAGGGCCGCAAATATTAGCCGCAAGCGCCGCTTCTTTGAATTGGTTAAAGATACAAAAAAAGTTGTAGAACAACATTTTCTTAGAATGCAAAAATAATAGGGGTCTATTCTGATCATTTTTTTGATATCTTGAACTTTTTGGACCTCGGCTTAAATTTACCGGTATTTTGGAGGTACCTGCTTTGACTAACTTTTTTATTATTCATCCTAGTTGGGGGTTGTGACATATCAAATTCAATCATTTTGAAGTGCTGATTACGAATTCGGCATTTATTTTTAGTTATCTGTTACTGTTGAGTCACCAGTGGCGGAATTCGAGTCCTTTTTGGGGGATAAGGAAAGTCGTGTGATGTTTACACCAGATTTTTTTATTTATTTATAAATTGTATGTTTTTGAAGTTCTTACATAATGTATAGTATATTATATTAATATTAATTCACATCATATCCGTGCAATTTTTTTGTTTTCGCATGCACATAATTTTCGCTCTTTCGTAATTGTTATGTAAATAAGTATATACCTAGTAGTTACTGGATTAGCAACTTCTTATCATGTGAAAACTGATACCGCTGATAACGGATATGTACAACAACGGATGTATCTATGTATCTTTGTACATAGATACATATAAGTATACTGATACTGATAATACTGATACCGGATATATATCTATGTACTTTGTACATGGATATATATCCGTTGCATATCGCTGATAAAGTACATGTAGCAGCTAATTATGTTTTCACCTGGCTTGCAAATTTTCAACATTGTTCTCCGTGTCGGCACGTGTACCAATTAATCAGTAGGCTATGCTAATAGAGAAACCATAATGATATACATGTTGGCCGTATGGAATAGAAATGCCTTATTAGATAGAATGACTTAGCAATTAAAAAAAAAAACCAAAGTTGCTCAGGAACATATAGAAGACGTCGAGAAATATGTCTCCTATATTTATCCAAATCCGTTCAGCAGTTTCTATAAGATTTGCGCGTTAACAGGAATGCATTTAACAGACCGACAGACAGATACAAAACCAAAGTTGCTCAGGAGGTTATGAAACGTCGAGAAATATGAAAAAAATTGAAATCGGAGCAAAAAAATATTTTTTGTTTACGAAAACGAACACAATACATCCGATTTCTAATATTAGAAATATATGTGATGTGTTGGAGTAGTTTGAGGGCAGAATTATAAAATGGGATATAATTCAAGATAAGCCAAAAGTCGGAGTTTCAACGACTCATAACGGAAGGTATCCCTTACAAACAACTGTAACCAAATTTTGAATACTATTTTTTTTTGTCGGCTCTAGGTATAAAGAGCTAGTTATTGTTATAATATCACAATTATTAGTGGGTAGCATCGACGTTACGAGAACTAATGCCAATGCATCATATCTCCTACCAACCGTCATATTCCAATATCTATCTCGTATAATGCCGCCACTGGTCGTTGCCCACTCTACAACTACCCCAATTGTCCTCACGAGGCTAGGGTAGGCCCCAACATCCGAAGTACAGAGCCGAAAAAATTTCGTCCGCGCCGGGATTCGAACCCAGGAAGTGCAAGCCGAACATGCTACCGCTAGGCTAAGTGACTACTTTGGGAATGTCCATATGGCAAGTGATCCGAGTATCTTAAGACTGAGCTATTAGTCGTAATAAATACAGCAAGCTCGAAAATTAGAAGAAAAGAAAGAAAAAAAACTTAAAATTTGTCATGATAATAAACCATAGAGAATGTTCTCTTATCATAATATCATTCTTATCAGTACGCAAATTTTTTGCACTATACAGAGTGTGTTACTGTGTTATCACTTATCAGTTAAGTTATACACCTCTAGTTGCAGGGACAAGAGGACAAGCAAGATAGCAACAATAACTCTGTTCAATGAAAAAAAGGTGTTTATTAAGGGTCGTTTTTTTAGTATAAAACCGGGTTTTCGAAATTCTCAAAATGGGGTAAATCGGTTTTTTTTTATAGCTATTTTGTGAAACGTATGTTTATTTTATTTTAATCCGCACCGTGTTTTTTTAGGAAGCAAATCTGTTGTTTGTGAAAAGCATGTTATCTAAAAATAGTAAAACTGTTCTTTAGGTGAATAACCATTGTAGTTAAGGTCCAAAGCCAGGGGGAGGAGGGGGGGGGGGTGTTTTTTTTTCGAAGATATTTTTTTGTGGCCTTACCCTTACATCTTTTTGCAAGCATCGCGCCTGATGCAAACAGAACACACACAAAGATAAGGTCCTTGGAGATAAAAGGTTTTAATCAAGTGTTCCAGAGACCTCCAGACACCAGCACATGCGTCCGGTCAGTTAAACGACTGATTTAATTGTGTCATACGATGTGTCCAGTCAGTAGAATGACTGATTTAATTGTGTCATACGATGTGTCCAGTCAGTTAAATGACTGATTTTGTCGCGGTTTTAAATATACGATATTAAGGGCGAAATTATTAGACAAATTTTATAACTCAAGTCATTCAAGTTTGTATAGGCCTTCTTCACACCTCGGCCGAGGAGTTTGATATCTCAATAACAAGTTTTTATTTCATAATTTTCATCTTGCCCAGTTTCACAAGACGCAGATATAATTAGAATCAGGTATTCTGTTGATCTCTTATACCTTTAGAGAAACTTACTTGCCTTGGAGTCTCGTGCTGCTACGGAAATAATTTATTGCAATCGCTGGATACAAATTGCAAACACAAGTAAAAAATAATAATATCTTTTTTCATTTCATCATGTTAAATACTCAAACAGGTATCACGCAGTTCATAGACTCAGAATACCAAAAAAGAAGTTTTCAGCCATTGGTCCGTGCGTCTGTCTGTCTGTGTGTGTTACAACAGAGAAACCGTGCATTGGTAGTCAAGTGGTTAACGCGCTAGTCTGGTATTCCAGCTGGCGTTGGGATCCTTTAGTTCGAATCCCATCCAGTGCATGAATTTTTCTTCATTTATTCTAGTATTTGACTTGTGAGTTTGTGACCACATAATAATAAGACTCTCAGGTGTAGGTGGTAGAAAATGCTTTGAGAATTAACCTCGCCTGGTGGTTACCTTCCACTAAAGAGTATTATTATTGAGTAACATGCTACTTTATTTGCCAGGAGGACTAACGGCCAGTCCTATGAACGAAAATGTCATTTGCGAGTGACTTGAATAATTTATTAATAGATATGTGATGAAGTGGGAGTGGACACAAGCATACCCAAACTCAAGACCAGTAGCTATGTAATGGAGGGGTCACGTACCCAAACACAAGACAAGGATAATAATAAGGGTCGTCCTTGAATTGTCAAGTGGCAATGTTTGACAAAACATATCGTGGGGAGAGCAGGATGGAAAGAAATAGAGAGAGAGATATGAGTCAAAAAGAATGGGAAAAAGGGAGAGAAAGATACAAGGAGAAGAGGAGATAATGAGGGACAGATAAAGAGAAGATTAAAGTAAAAAGAAGGGGAGAGAGGGAGATAAAGATACAAGGAGAACAGGAGAGAATAAAGAAAAGATCAAGAGAAGATTAAAGTAAAGGAAAGGAAGAGAGAGAGAAAGAAGAAGATACAAGGAGAAGAGGAGAGAATAAGGAAAAGATAAAGAGTAGATTAAAGGAAATAAAGAAAGGAATAGCCGAGGTAAAAGAGGGCCCAAAAAAAACGAGAGAAAAGAGCTAAAACTAAAAAAAAATTGGGAATTTTTTATAGGGTAGGAGGGAACCTTACTTTTGAGACGCCCCTCGTAATAGTACAAATAAACACATTTTTTTTTTTTTTTTTTTTTTTTTTTTTAAGATGAGTGTTTCACAGCCGTTTTTATTTCGTAGCCATGAAACAGGAGCTACTGTTGACGCTTGTGGTCTGTGTTGTAGCCTACCCATCCCGTAGTATGCCTCCCCTCCGATGGGCGAGAAGTGACACAATACTTCCCAATTAGGTGCTGGGTCAACACGAGCGCACCGGAAGAACCAATTTGTAACCAAATTAAAAATACAAATTTTTGTCGGCAAGGGGGATCGAACCTTCCGCATGGCAAGCGAGTGCGTAACCACTGAGCTAATCGCGCGATTGATTGATAAACATAATAAGTGATTGTTGGAGTGTAATATTTTAACTAAATATATAAATATACTTCAATTCATAACATAGTGTACTTTGTATTATCATCATATTGATAGCTCGTACATAGCATGCATGTAAATTTGAATAAAATAAGTTAATGAAGTCAAGTCAGCTAATAGGAGCGCGGATAATGCTTGTTCCGGGTACAATCCCTACCATTCGCTAGACAAACAACCTTCCAGCTTGTCAAATGCTTACTTTTCTAAAAATAAAATTCGAGTCATAAGGTATGGCAAATCTCAGTACAAAAATAATTATGAGTAAATCCTTGTACTTTATTACTATGGTGAAAGTGTTTACAAAGACGTGTTTACCTTTCATTTCTAACCGTTTCTCTCTTTTTTCTTTTCCTGACAGAACATTTATTTATTTTATTTATTTATTTAGAAACTCTTTATTAGTAGAACATAATTATATACTTATATACAGACAAATAATGGTAAAAATTAAATATAAAAATTGACAATATTAATAATATAAACAAGAAAAAAAAAAAAAAAAAAAATATATACATAAATATGTCCTAACTAAAGGGCGGGGTTATTGCCTATGGCAATCTCTTCCATACAAAATTCGTCAAATAAAATACAAATTTAACAACATGATAACAAAAGCCGTATTTTTCTTTCGAACCAAATTGGATTCAAATGCAATAAATGGACGAATTGGAAGAAAGTCATTTTTCTTTTGGAAAAAAAAAAACGAAAGGAGGAGAAATCTTCTTCCAGTTTGGTTTAACAAAAAGGATTTATAAAATTCTTGCTTCCATTCCTTTATTCCTGGTTTGTTTTCATTTTTCCATTGTTTATTTTTAAAAGTACCGAAACGCATTTTTCTTTCACGAATGGTGGGGAAGCTAAACTTGGAAGAAAATGGAAATATTTGGAAAAAACCGAACCTAGAAATATTTTTTTTAAAACCCAAAAGAAGAACTCAAGTGAACCAAGCTGTTCGTTCTTTGAACAAATATTGGTTTTAAAGAGTTAATAACTAAACAGAAGCTAGATATTAGATATGAAAGATGCCTTTCATCATTTTGGCAATCTGAATAAAATGGGCGGCAAATTCTAGCTCTTTATAATATAAATATTATATTAAATATAAATATATTATATATATGTGTATTATATATAAATATAATATATGTATATTATACACAACTAACACAACCCCTCTGCTGAATTTCAATAGCGAATTCAGGTCAAGTCCCTACACGCGATATCCTGAACTTACACACAGAAATAAACATGTGCTCCCTTCTAACCTTCTAACATGAAAGGTAAAAGCAGTGCATTCCATGTTATAATTAGCATTAACCTAAACTGACTCTTAGCATAAAAATAGCAGGTTCAGTCGAGCCTTGATTTATTAAAATGAACGTCTCACTTTTCTGTTTATACTGATTAAAATAGACAGGTTAGTTGATGGGATGGCTATTCAGAACCATTACCTGCTGAGGATAGCAAATAAGCTCGAAACAGCTGTCCACTTGTCCAAGTATGTTCCGATATTTATGTACATCTAATACAACTTCTCACTTTTCTGTTTATACTGATTATACTCCATTTTATACCTCCTCAGATTGTACTTCCGTGGCTCAGTGGTTAAGAGCACTGGTTGCGGACTCGGAGGTTGCGGGTTCGAATCCTTCCGATTCTGGAATGGCATGGATGTAAAGGTAAAGTGCCCTGAAGTAATGCGAAAGCGGTTCCGGGACACAACTAATACCTTATTAAAAAAAAAAAAAAAAAAATACTCAACGGATCGGAATAACTGTTAGAAGGAATATTAGAAATCGAAAGTATGTTGTGTTCGTTTCTGTAAAAATAAATGAAAATTTTTTGCTCCGATTTCAATTTTTTTTTTTATTTCTGAACGTTCCATAACCTCCTGAGCAACTTTGGTTTTGTATCTGTCTGTCGGTCTCTTAAATGCATTCCTTGTAGCGCGCAAATCTTAGAAATTGCTGAACGGATTTCAACGAAATTTTGAATACATAATATATAGGAGAGTTAGGAACTTAGGAGACGTTTAGTAGATGGTCCCATTTTATATTCATCAACTTTGCTCTAGCGGTTCTTGGTGATAGAGAACATGCGCCTGACCACTATTTTTTTTTTTTTTTTTTTACTAAACGCTTATATCTCGTGAACGGTAGACCCGATTTTAATGAAATTTTGCATGTATATGCGCATTAGTGTTTTACATGGTGCAATTGTAATAATTTTTACTGTAGAGATAATAATAATAAAAAATGCTTCTGTCTGTTGGTCTGTTAAATAATTTTTTTGTAACGCGGAAATCTCAGAAACTACTGCATGAATTTCAACGAAATTTTGTTCACATATAGATGGTCCCATTTTCAACTTGTCAACTTCGCTCTAGCCGATAGAGACCATGTGCCTGTATTTTTTATTGAATAATTTATAGTTGAGTCTTGGTACTGAAGATATCGCGAATATTTAGACCAAAAAGTGCAACAACAAAAAAAGGTCTACGACTTGCCGATACAGAATTTTTTGTAGAATCTAGAATGTAGGAAAAATGGTATTCTACTAGTCCACTATATAAAACAAATTTGAAGAAAATCGGTTGAAAACTTTTGTAGATACAAGTGATTCAGTAAAAAAAATATCTGATTCTATCGATAGTAGAAAGTTGAAAATTATGATTGCCATTCACGAGGAATTACATATTTAAGATATGCCCAACAAGTTGGGACTTGTTTATTTTTCTTGTACCTATACTTGTACCTATAATATAACACATATTATACTATTTCAACCAAGTAATCTATGGTTACTATTTTAATTGCCTTGATGGATGTAATCTACCTCTATTATGTCTGCTGGCACTAATATTAACAAAAAAGGGGAAAATACTATAAAAGCCTTTTAACTAAAAACGAGGAAGTATTGTGTCCATAATTATCAGTGGATTTTTTTCTCGGGTGTTAATTATGCAAGCTTCGCACACTACGCAGGGTGCTCCACTGTTTCACTAATTTCAGAATAACACTTCTCTTAATTATCTGTTAAATATAACACTGCTCTTAATTACCTGATTAGAATAACACACTGCTGCTCTTCACCATCTTATTCTTCAGTTCAACGACATGGGTTTTAAATTGAACGGAATAGGAGAACAAAACAATAGCCACATCAAATGGAAGGCTATGGATCCTAAACAACTTAACAATGGAAATATTCTGAACAACCTAATAGCACTGAGCATCCAGATACATTAGACGTTTTGAGTCTGTCATGAGTCTCAAAAACAATGGCTATATCAAATGCATTTGTAAGGAATGGAGCTAACAGTAATGGAAATACTCTCAGGTCATTCATATTCATTTGTCATTATGATTTATTTTCTGACAGATCATTCATAATCATACAGGTAAGTCAAGTAAATTCGGCGATTATTTTCCAAATACAATAAAATAAAAATACTAGTACCTACAAATTGCAAAATTTCCCGCCCAGCATTTTGCTATAATAGAACTAAGCTCACTTTGATCAGTGTTCTTTGCTGCTTCATGCATGCTTTAAGTTAGTCATAAGTCAGTCAGACCCTCACGAGTTTCCTGATAAGTTTCAAAAGTTTTGAAATTGACTTTACATTTCATATAGCAAAAGTCGAATCTCCTATCTATGTGCAGGGTGTTCCAATATAAAGGATACACAGAAATATCTCGAAAACAACTGAAGATAGAAAAATATCTGCTTTTTTTCAAATTTTTTTTTGTTGACAAAATGAAGAAAATAAGAATTAAAGAAACGATTGGAAATTAGAAATCAAGGGGGAAAATGAGTTTATGATTATCAAGCAAAACGCTAGTTTTGCAACGCCAAGATAAACAAAACGAGCGTGCTATACTTACGCTAAACCGAGTTCGTATGTATTTTCTTTTGTAATTTTGACCTTCTTAAATAAAACTTTTTAATCTTTTTTCTTCATATTCGTGTTTTCCTCGTCGAATAGAAGATGACTACTTTTTATTTCACCTTTTTCTGATACCCCTAACCGCTTTTACGAGCACCCCCAAAATTAGTAAAAAATTCATACTTAATTTTTTTTTTTTTCCGCATTCGTCTTACCATGGGCTTATGGTTAAAGTTATTATTATGACATTTTGGTTACGAGTTCATAATGCTTGCAGCTCGAGGTTTTTAACAAAAAAAAACTTCCGCGGTCACTCGGCGGCGCTTTGGCGGTACCGCCCATATCTCAAATGTGACTGATGTTAGAAATCTGAAACTTTGTATGTTAATTATTTGACCAATTTACAGCTTTTTTTATTCTATGTAATTTTTTTTTATTATAACCATTTATGAGTTATAACACTTTTTGTTGATTTCTGACGTTCACCGACCTCTCTTCACGTAATCACATGAATCGCTATTAAGGCTTTATTGTATCGAGCTGAAATTTTCAAGACATATTTCTGAGTTTTGGCAGATGATTCCTCGTCAGAATAGCCATCTTCGAAAAATTTACGGTTTTTAAGTTATAAGCTTCTTAAGTCATTGGTAGCGCACAACATTATTTTGGATTGGAGTGTCTTCTCCGAGTCTCGGAATACCACACTTGTAAATGAAATAAAATAAAATTAAGGTATTGATTGGTTCCTCAACTGTAGGGTGTTTTATCTTTCTTTCACCGACCTCCATTAGGTTCTTAGATATTATAGCTGTACTATTTTCGACTAGTTGGTTTTTTTTTTTAATTTTCATCAAGATGTGAGTCAGTGAATTTTTCAATGAAATACATAATATAACCCAGATAACGCGGTGAATTTTTTTGTTTTATTTTTTTGGAGTGATAGAAATTGAGTCCTGAATCAAAATAAGTGCTGTCAACTTATCACTCGGACTCAAAACAAAGAGCTTAAGGTGTCGCCAACTAACCCCAACAAGCTGAATTAATTAGAAAAATCCACAATGTAGTACCTTTCACCAGATGGGGCTGACGTCCTTCCAGAAGGACGTCCTTCTGGAAGGACGTCAGCCCCATCTGGGATAATATCTTTAAGGCTTTTTATAAGGATTGATCGATCAATTAACAATTCAGTAAACTTTCTTTCAATATAATTAACAATTATACCGTAAGAAATTTTACTGAAACTAAGAAAATAATAATTTAATTTTTAATGTTTACAAAACTAAGATAATTATAGGTAGGTACCTAGTTAGGTGGGTCCTCTATTTAAAATTTTTAATGTGGGTTTAACTAATTAACTTCGCTTTCAACTGCATATCACGACGGGGGTGTTACCCTCCATTAGCAGGAAACTGACAAACCTTCTGCCCACATTAACCTCACCCAGCCTAGCATGGGCTGGAATGCCAGCATCACGAAGTCTTCACCTCGCTAAACTTTGCTTAACATTGGTGATCCTACGAGAATTGATGTATTCAACGCGCCGTCGATGGCATCTAATTAAGTCTGGCAAAAGTCATCTTTAGTTTTAGTATATTGCAAAGGCTTGCAAGCCAAGACTCGTCAATTTAAATTCTGTAACAATTTCGCACAACTTACAAGTGAATTCAGGTTATACGATTAGCTCTGTGGTGAGATCCTCCCTACTCAATCGGGAAGTCTTCAAACCCCAGAGTCGACAAAAATTTTATTGTTAATTTGATTACAATACTATTGTGTGTAAGCGATTCCGGTTCTCTTGTGTTGACCTAGAACCTGAATGGGGATTTTATAATGACACAAAGAAAACATAATACCACTGAGATCATATAACATATAGGGAACCCGATGTATCAAGATCTGCATCTAAGAGGGACCATCAGCTGATTTCAAAATCAGTGCCGGAGTTGTAGTAATATTTCTCTCGCGAAGGGACCGGGTACCTAAACTACCTAATTATTCTAAAATAATGTTTTTACTTTTTTCATACCTACCTATTAGTTATTTTTGTCTTTGTTTCCTCTTTTACTTTCCTTATTTTCTACTTATTATGTAGTTATGCATTACTAACAAAACAAAGACATAACACAAATTTTCAATATCCCCTGACAACTCTAGTTTAGAGGCACAACACCACCCTGTAAACAATGTACAACAAAATCATCAAGAAACAAGTCCAATTCAAATAAATTGCCATGTACCCAATACATTATGTAATCAAGATAACACATTAATTGCCAACATTCAAAATAACACTCATAGAAATACTAGCAGTAATATCCAAATTTTCTATCAAAATGCGAATAGCCTCAAGAGAAAAAACCCAAACTTTTTATTTAAACGTTCTTAGCGAGGACTTCGATATTATAGTAATAACGGAATCCTGGCTATCAGACGACATTACAAATAATGAACTTTTCGATGGTAGATACGATGTATATCGACAGGATAGGGAACTCCTCAACCAGTTGGGTAATAAGAAGAGGGGGGGAGGAACCCTTTTCGCGATTAAAAAAACATACCACTCGACTCCCCTACCACTAATGAATACCTGTAGCCACTCGATTGAGACATTATGGGTTAAATGCAAGATCTATAACCAGGACCTAATTTTTTGTACATGCTACCTCCCACCCCCCGTAAGTTCAAAATAGTATAAAAAGCCTAGTTGATGATACTTGTACAAAAACTGAATTGCTCAATAACAAAATTATGTTCCTCGGTGATTTCAATATACCAGAATTTGGAGACCCTCAACACGAAAATAATAACCAAATAATAGAACTCAACAAACTAATTAATTTTTTTAATCTTGAATCACTAAATAATATTAAAAATAACAAAGCGCGAACTCTTGACCTATGCCTAACAAACTTTTGTCAGTACAAAATATCCCGAAATAAAACCCCCGAAATAACAATAGAAAAGGGAGTGGGACTTGTTAACTCTGTAAGTCACCATCCTCCCTTGATAATTTCAATAAATTTAAGGGCACATAAAACCAATAACACAGATAACAAATTAGACCCTCCCATAATATTCAATTATAAAAAAGCTGATTTTTTAAAAATAAAATCAGAACTAGATAAAATTAACTGGTACAAAGTATTAGACAATAATAAAACAACTGATGATATACTAAAATCGTTTTATACAGAAGTAAATGAAATAATTAACAAATTTATTCCCAAAATGAAACATACAATTAAAAACTTCCCAATTTGGTGGACATACAGCACAATAAAAATATTTAAACAAAAAGAAAGAATTAGGAAAAACAAAAACAAATCAAACCAACAAAAAAACAAATACCAACAACTGAGAAAAGAATGTAAAAAATTAATCAAACAAGACTACGAGAAATACATAATAACCATGAGTGATAACATAAAAAAAGATAGTAAACAATTTTGGAAATACTATAAAAGTAAAAAGAAAATAAATAAAAAACAAAGCATTACCCACGAAGGCCAACAAATATCTGATCCTCAGAAAATCGCAGACACTTTTGCATCATACTTTTTAAGTGTACACAACGAGACCACATCACAGGTAACATACATCCAACACAAAGACAATAATGCACACATACATATAGGACCCATATCAGAAAGAGACATACTTGAGGCCATAAAAAATATACCAGAGAAGAAGGCACCCGGTACAGACGGGCTACCCCCAATATTTTTTAAAAAATGTTTAAACCAGCTTAAAATTCCATTGAAAATAATTTTTAACTCATCCATACAAAATTCAATATTTCCATCCTCACTAAAAGAATCACTCATTAAACCAATACCCAAAAAAAGCAATAGCCTAGATACAACAAACCACAGACCCATTTCAACACTTAATACCCTTGCGAAAATATTTGAAAATATAATATACAGTAAAATTTCAACCTATGTATTTAATACGATCTCGGAACACCAACATGGATTTGTTGAGCATAAATCCACTATTACTAATTTAACGGAGTTTTGTGATTATACCGCCAAAGCTATACTAGAACACCAACTAGACACCCTGTATACCGATATAAAGAAATGTTTTGACTCCATTCACCATAGTGCCATTATAAATAGATTAATTGAAACAGGATTCTCACCCCCCTTGTAAAATTTCTCGAGAGTTACCTAAAAAATAGAAAAAATTATGTACAATATGAAAATAAAAAATCTAAACCTTTCTCCCCGCCATCAGGTGTTGTTCAAGGCTCAAAATTATCAAGTCTGCTCTTCATCCTCACTTTCGATAACATAAAATATCATCGAAATAATTTGAAGATAGAAAACACTTGGCTTTTTTTGTTTTACTTAATTTTTTATTTTCAAGTGTTTTTTTCAAGTGTTTTCTATCTTCAAATTATTTCGATGTTTATTTGTTTTACCAAGAGTTGTGTATAACTATAAGTTTTTCCAAAGAACTTATATATTTCATAAAATATCACATAAAACACTCACAATATAAAATGTACGCCGACGATCTTAAAATATACAAAATTATAAAAACCGTATCCGACTGTGACCTCCTACAAAATGACATAAATAATATACAAATTTGGCTAAAAACAATAGGGCTCCACTTCCACCCAGATAAATGCACAAAAATATCATACACCAATAAAAAATCCAAAATACAATATACATACACAATAAATAACACACCCACACAAGAAGTAACCACTGTTAACGACCTAGGCATCATATTCACAGAAAACCTAACTTGGGGAAATCAAATAAAACACACAAACACAAAAAGCATACAAAAAACTGGGTATGATAATTCGATACTGCCAACCAATCAATGACATTGATACCATTACACTCCTCTACAAGGCCCTGGTAAGATCCACCATAGGATATGGCTCAGTGATTTGGACCCCCAAAACATCAGTAGACACCAAAGAAATAGAAAAAGTCCAGGCTCATTTTGTTCGATATCTTTTCCAAAAGATCAACGGGTTTTACCCTAAATATCCAAACAATATAAGTTATAAAACATTAATTGAAAATCTCCCCATAGAATCAATCGAAGAAAGATTTGTAGGTAATCAAATTAAACTTTTGCAAAACATAATTAACAATACAATAAATAGTCCCTACATTCTCTCTCAACTTAATTTCAGAATACCAGACCCTAGGCTTAGAATAGACACAACTCAATTTTTTTCCATCCCTAATAAAAACAAGAATATGCTCAAATCCCCTATAATATCATGCATGAGAAAATTTAACGATATGCCCCAACAACCTGATTTATTTAAATAAATACAAGTGTGAATGAATGAATGAATGATCATACCAGTTATTGCTTGATTGTTATAAACTATAACTTCAAGTGTAGGTATTTGAAAAAAAAAAAATAAATAAATAAAAAAAAAAATATACAGGGTGTCCCACCAAACTTGGACACCTCAAATTACTCGGCCCCTGAAAGAGTTTTTGAAAAATAAAAAATCCTAGGGTACATGTGCTAACTATGCGGTTTCAGTCATGAAATTTTTTTTATACAGGGTGGTTCAAAAGTCAGAAATTGAGGTGTCAACTTTCGATTTTTAAATGGATCGACCTGAATTTTATTTGATAATTTTACTTCTAAATGATTCTTGAGTACTTTTTTAAACAAAAATATTACATACAGGGTGGTTTTTTTTCGACCAATTTTTTTTCTAAATCTTGAATAACTCAAGTTAGATTAATTTTTTCGATAACAAGAATAAAATGTGTTTGTGTAATGAATACACGCACTTTCAATTGGCATCAAAAATTTTTATACAGGGTGGTTCACAAGTGAAATAATGACTTGATTTTTTTTAAAACCGAGTTTTTTTTAATTTTTTATTTAGGATTAATAATTCTCGTCTAATTTTACACATTTTTCGTTAGTCATATCGAAAAACAAAACTAAAGTGTTGTACAGGGTGAGACATAATTTTTTTTGTAACACCCTGTATATGGGCAGTCAAAGAGACGCAAAATTAAATATAAAGACTAAATATGCAAGAAAAACTTTGATTGTTCATTAAACTAAAAACTTATGGTGTTTTATTTAATATTGTCGCATGGACCACCCTGTAGATATTTTCTTAAACCATCATATGGGTAGTCGAAATTGTCTAAAATTCAACGAGGAGTCCAAATCTGAAAGAAAAAAAAATGAATTCAAAAAGCCATGCTCAATTTTGTGTCTACACCTACCTACTTTTTATTTCAAGTTTTAAAATCATTCAGTGTGGACACCAAATTGAAAATGGCTTCAAATTCGTGTTTTTTACTTGTTTTTCCCACATGATTCGAAGTGATCGTTGAATTTTATACAACTTAAAGTACCTACATGATAGTTTAAGAAAATATCTACAGGGTGGTCCATGCGACAATATTAGTTAAAAAACCATAACTTTTTAGTTTAATTAAAAATCAAAGTTTTTCTTGCATATTTAGTCTTTATATTTAATTTTGCGTCTCTTTGACTGCCCATATACAGGGTGTTACAAAAAAAATATGTCTCACCCTGTACAACACTTTAGTTTTGTTTTTCGATACTAATAACGAAAAATGTGTAAAATTAGACGAGAATTATTAATCCTAAATAAAAAATTAAAAAAACTCGGTTTTAAAAAAAATCAAGTCATTATTTCACTTGTGAACCACCCTGTATAAAAAAATTTGATGCCAATTGAAAGTGCGTGTATTCATTACACAAACACATTCCATTCTTGATATCGAAAAAATTAACCGAACTTGAGTTATTCAAGATTTAGAAAAAAAATTGGTCGAAAAAAACCACCCTGTATGTAATATTTTTGTTTAAAAAAGTACTCAGGAATCATTTAGAAGTAAAATTATCAAATAAAATTTAGGTTGATCCATTTAAAAATCGAAAGTTGACACCTCAATTTCTGACTTTTGAACCACCCCGTATAAAAAAAGTTTCATAACTGAAACCGCATAATTAGCACATGTACCCTAGATTTTTTTATTTTTCAAAAACTCTTTCAGGGGCCGAGTAATTTGAGGTGTCCAAGTTTGGTGGGACACCCTGTATAGTGATGTACAAATACCCGGGTATTTATTTTTGGGGTAAATACCCGGGTATTTACCCCAAGATGGGGTATTTACCCATTTTAGCACATTTCCTTGCCAATATACACATAAAACATTTTCTCCTATTCCTGATCCCTCCCTCTGTGATATAAACATTAAAATGTTGATCATGAAGGTTAGGATTTACAGAACTAATTATAAAAAATGTATTTTTAGGTAATTAGTCATATATTACTCATACTTGTTCTGCCATGCCTTATTCTGCTCAAGTAGGGCTTTTAGATTGCAGCCTCCATTTGCCCTGGTTCTAATTACCTACGTAAAATTATTCAAACAAATAAACATATCTGTTTATTTGTTTGAAAACGCAGTTTGGGGAATTTACCCGACCCCAGGGGTAAATACCCAATTTTTATTTACCTTCCCGCGGGTATTTACCCCGCGGTACATCACTAGTTATACATATATGACTTGGTATCTGACGTGAAAATTAAGGATGTTTAGATATCCGCCACTGCATGAGGTAAACAAAAAATTTAAATGAATTGAACCAATCAGAGGCCGGGATTTGTTGAAAGAGGAACCATCAGCTGTTCAAAGTTGGACGCATAAATTTGTTCAGCTCGAGATAGGTAATGTTCCCTCTATGTTATATTATGATCTCAGTGCATAATACTGTAATACACATACACACCTAAACGGGTAGAGGTGTAAAAACAATTCCAAGAAAATCATCTATACCTTAGTTCGGTTAAAAAGTTACGAGTTCGAAAAAATAGACACAGGTACCTAGACACTAGCGAAAGGGTACCTACGTAACACATTGTACATTTCTTGCAAAAAAGACAAATAAAAACTCGTTTACTTTTTTTGTAGGTACCAGTCAAACCAGTCCAGCACGTGTTGTACCAAACAATAGATGTAAAATATTCTCTTAACTGGGTAGCATTTTTATTTGAAATCCCGAAAATTCTAAAATCTCGATAACTTAAAATGAAGCTTCTATCCCTTGAATATTGAGTTACAATAAGAGCATAATTATTATATTAATGTAAACCCTGTTAAATGCGCCAATTATTTGTGTTATTGTATGATTTATTTGTGGTGAAGCACAAGACCTCTTCGCAGCATTAGTAATTAGTAAGTATAAGTAGTCACAGTGGCCGAGTGAGTTAGCACGCTAGGCATTGCACGCACGGAGACCTGGGTTCGATCCCCAGCGGGGCAGGATTTTTTCTGCTCTGTACTTGGGTGTTCGGAGTCCACTCATACCTCGTGACGAAAAATGAGTAGCTGCTTTAATGTTAGCAGCGACCAGTGGCGGAATTATAGTCAAAAATAAGATATTGGGATATTAAAGATATGGAAAAGTCTTATAATTCTGCGCTACCCACTAAAATTGTGATATAATAACACAAAGAAACACATATATTTATTTATTAGTAAGTCTAAACTACTTCACTTTTCGAATTCTATTACATTAATTTATTTATACTCTGGTAATTATCAAGTCGTTACTCATACAATAACTACTCACTATTCAACGAAACATTCTGTATCCCATTTTTCTGCTTTTTAACAACGCTAAAATTTAACATCAAAAATCTTGGCAAGTTTGAAACATCAAAAATATGCTTTGAACTTGCCAAGTTTTTTGATGTTAAATTTTAGCGTTGTTAAAAAGCAGAAAAATGGGAAATATCATGTCCAATCGTCAGCTTGATTCATGTACTTGAGACTCTTTTGTGGGTAGATAATATCCAGTTCACAAGAACTTGGCCTTCATTTGATATCAATTCCTTTTTAGGCAATCGTTTTCAAGGCAATTCTATTTACAAGGGATTGTTATTTTCTTGGCGTCTTTTGCACACGAAGTGTATTTTTGGGGGTCCGAATTTACTATGTCATTGTTTATCCAAGAAGAAAATCTAATAATAATAATAGGTATAGACTTATTTATACTGCCCGATTAGCACTAACGAGTCCCATTAGTCCAGCAGTAAGCCCGAGACGTATTATTATGTGGTCAAAATCCCAAATGGGAGGATAACTTGTCATGTCCGGGCTGGGTTTCGAACCCGCGACCTCTGGATTACCAGTCGGACGCCTTGACCACTGAGCTACCGGGGCAGAAATAGCGAACATTAGAAGTCACTTAAGTGACACACCTTCAAGGTTATTTCAAGGTGAACTTTAGATTTTAAATCACAAAACAAGGTGCCTGGTTCCCCAGGTACCTTTGTGTGATAGTATAAGTGCATACTCATAATTATTTTATTTGATTAATTTTAAGTACTTATATATTTATTATGTTATTGTTATTCAAAACATTGTAATGATGATGTACAAATAATACACGAATGTTGTTTAAAAAAATAATTATGTAGAACCCTATGGAAATAGCCGCAGTGTGCCTCAGACATGGACCACGCCTGGTGTTCATGTCTACTGCCTACTCTAAGTAAAACCCGCAGATCCCTCATCAATCAGTGTAATCAGAAAAGTGAGTAGTTGTACTAGATGTACATGAATATCAGAACATACCTGGACAGCTGTTTCGAGCTTATTTGCTCTCATCAGCAGGTAATAGTTCTGAATATCCATGCCATCAACTAACCTCTCAATTTTTTTTATTTATTTAATAACAGAATAACATATACAAAGGTATTTTTCCTAAGCTAAAACTTCTAAGAAATTAATCAGTATAAACAGAAAAGTGCTAAACCATACCGTTGTGGGCCTGTTAAATATAACTTAAACGAAACCCGTCACCTAGAATTCCTCTATCAATATTTCACTTCCGCAAAACTCTAATTCCTAGAATTTCAAATATTTCCGTTGATAAACAGGTTCTCCTATTTCATGCGGTATTAGCGGTATTGAAATTTGAGAAAACAATGTAAATACATATAGGGTGAAACCGGTTTCAGTAGCTTGATCGATAAGGCGACGGACTTGTAACCTGGAGGTCGGTGGTTCAAGTCCCGGTTTCGGCGTGGATTTAGTAAAAGCGAGTTCGAGTAGTTGTGATATCACGAAAGTGATTCCCACAAATATGATGACTTATATAGGGCGAAATTAATAGACAACATCAATAAATTAAGTCGTTGGTAAGTGTCGGTTTTCCCTATCTTACACAGTACGCAATCCGTGACTTAGCGCCACAGAGTTATTACAAAAACGTCTATTAATTCCGCCCTTAGAGACGTTTTGGTAATACCTCTGTGGCGCTAAGTCACGGATTGCGTACTGTGTAAGATAGGGAAAACCGACGCTTAGCAATGACTTGAGATATAGATAGAATCTGTCTATTAATTTCGCCCTAAAATGGCGAAAACCGATGCTAAACAATGAATTAAGTTATCGATTTTATCCATTAATTTCGCCCATAGTTGCAAGCATGAGTATAAGTACTCGTAGGTAGTGTTTCATAAAGACTGCCAGCGCGAGAGATTTACCAATAAAATCTCCATATCATTAGATCATCGTATTGATGAAAAATTAGTGATGTCACCATTTTTTAAACACCCCTTACTAAAATTAGCAATGCTTGGGACTCGAAGCCCCGAAATCCAGGTTACGAGTCCGCTATCTTCGAGCTACTGCGGTCAACAGGAAGTTGCATTATGGTAGATTCAATGATAGATATTTCCGGCCCCACTCAGGCTGGGTAAGGTTAATTTGACCAGCTGGTTTATGAATTTTCAGGGAATGAAGGGTAAAACCCCCGTCATGATATGACCGTGCAGTTGAGAGAGACTTTAAAAATTCAAATTGAAAAAAAAAAGAAAAAAAAATTGATACATAAAAAACATATTAGGAAGACTGACGTTATTCAATTATTCATGCAGTTAGAAAGATTATACGTAGTCCCCTATGGGCTGACTCGAAACGAAACAAAGGGATACCCTACTGATAAGACAATTGATAAGAGCGAAGGAGTGACCTTTTCAAAGGTCAGGAATGAGTTTAAAAAATTCCACACTCACGCCACATCGATTTCAAAATATTTGATTTAGTATTGATAGGAATTTTGAAAACATTTGATAGCGAATTATAAACAAAGACTCGGATTTCCTGGAAAAGGGCCTCGCAAATTGGTAATTGTAAATGCACAATAGGATAAAATAAATCATCCAAATATTTTGAAGATAGTAGATCGAAATAATTCGATGTTTATTTGTTTTACCAAGAGTTATGTATAATTATAAGTTTTTTTCTGAGAACATATATTTAATTGAAATAAATCAATAAAGAATACTAAACAAACATTGGTAGCACGATTGTTAAGATACCTGTAACCTGGAGATCGATGGTTTGACTCCCAAGGCCAAAAAATTTTTTACCAGCCTTAACCAGCCCGGTTTGAGTGGTTACTTTTGACACCGACTTTTGTGATTAGCCAAAAAAAAAAAAAGAACATAAACACAATGTGTTTATCTTCTTTTTTCATGTTGTATCCGCAGCTAACTCGGAATCAAAAGGTGGGGGGTGTTTGATCTATGTTCATGTCAAAATATCAAAACCACCTGTGGTGAAAATGGTAATTCGTATTCTGATAGTATATTCTGTCTCTAGTCTGGCTAGGTGATGTTATTGTGAGTTGCTGGCTGTTTGCCCAGAGAATGGCGGGTTAAACAAATGCTTTATGACCTCATCTGGAGAAAGCGACGGTACTTCAACAAAAACAAACCAAATGCATCTGGAGAAAGCGATGGTACTTCAACAAAAACAAACAAACTTTTAAAAAGAGCAAATTCCGGGTAATTTTGCCGTCCACCGTCGCCGCGGCGTCGGTTTCTTCTCTAAATCCAAGTCCAGGAGGTTGAAAGACTAACTTAATGATAATAATAATAAACTCTTTCAAGGGCCGAGTAATTTGAGGTGTCCAACTTTGGTGGGACACCCTGTATGTATTTATGTTTTATTGACCCCTAAATATACGATTACAAATCACAAAATAAAAAAGCGGGGTTACTGCCCACGATAACCACTTCGCACTCACCTCCGTGCACGCAGAAGTCGCACGCATGCGCATCGAGCGTGTCCAGGGTGGTCACGTAGGGGGCGCCCTCCACCACCTCGTCCACCCACTTGATGCCGCTCACCATTCGGTACCTCTCCTGCTGGGTGAACACGGGCGGCCCCTTGTGCTGGCTGATCTCCTCGTCTGTGTGCACCCCCACCACCAGATAGTCGCCCAGCTCCTTCGCCTGGCGAAGGTTGTTGGCGTGACCGAAGTGAACCATGTCGTAGCTGAAACAGGATTCGATTTTTTAAAGGAGATGACGACGCGAACGACCTGCTCCAGCAGAGTTAACACATCTCGTGCCAAAGGTATTTCTCTGTGTTTCGCCTGAGGCCCAAATTTCTCCCGATGTCAGGCGTTTACTAATTGACGGGGTCGTATGAGATTATTTGTTATAAGGTTCATATTAGAAATCCAAATTGTTAGGTATTGTAATATTATATAAAACTAGGATTCACAGAAACATTAAAACTAACCAGTCAGTAATCGTGATCAAGCCTACGAGTTAGGAGAAACTTAAGTCGGTGAGTGAAAATTTAATTTAAAAGAATCCTAGTTTTATACAGGGTGGTCCAGAAAGTTTGCACCAAAATGATAGGGGTAATAAAAGAGACCATTTCCAACAAAAATATTCCCGGACATTTTCCTTTATTTTTTGTCGTTTTCAAAATGGCGGCCAAAACGTGTGTTTTTCAAATATTCCGACTTTGGTTGGCTTTTGATTTTTTTATTTTTTTCTGTACCACCTAGAAAAAAACGGATTGCATTTTTGAATTGAAAATAAAATTTTAATTAAAATAAGTTAAATTAACCCGTTCAATGTTTTAATGATCATGCTCATTTAGGCTGTCAACGTTCTGAACGCACATATTTGAAAAACACACGTTTTGGTCGCCATTTTGAAAACGACAAAAAATAAAGGAAAATGTCCGGGAATATTTTTGTTGGAAATGGCCTTTTTTATTACCCCTATCATTTTGGTGCAAACTTTCTGGACCACCCTGTATAATATTACAAGTCGTATGAGATATTCTAAAATGTTAAGTTTTTAATATATTTCATCTAATTTGCAAAAAATCCCCATAGGCCCCAGAGTTTAAACAACATAATAAAACCTATTGTAGACCTTTTCAACTGAAAATCACTTTTTTGGACAACTGGCTGTTAGGAGTTTTTAGCTGACGTGGCACGAGATGTGTTAAAGCGCCTAAAAGGAGAAAAAGAAAAGAAAAAAAAAGAGATGTATGTTTTACAGACACCCAAGTCACAAAAGACTTTATGAAACAGGATTAGTAAATCTGAGCCGACCCTTTGATTTTATCAGCTGACCGATGCGCACTTTCAAACAAGATTTTCCGTCACCAATGCTGGCTACAGCTCCGTTACGCCACGCCATAGAGCTAATATACAGCTTCGAATCCCGGCTTAGATATATTATGACTTCTGGCCTGGGTTCCATACACTAAAAACCCACCTTATCAAGTTAGCTTGGAAGAGCTGACCAGGTATGTTCTGATATTCATGTGTATCTAGTACAACTTCTCACTTTTTTACTGGGACCGACTGATTTTTCTCAACTACAAAAGTGATGTTACAATTACTCAAACCAGCCTTATTAAAACTATGCCATACGTGGGACTCGAACCACTAATCTCCAGATTACGAGTCCGCTGCTACAGTCGTTTCGTAGCTGAAAAATGACATCATGTATAAATCTGAAAAATGACATCATGTATAAATCTGATATAAAGAGTAGATACTATGCCCCAGTGGATAGCGCACCTGGTTTCCATGCCGGTGACCTGGGTTCAAATGCCGGCTGCGTACAAAATTTTCCACTCGGTAGGTACACTGGAAGTCCAGGATTCACTCAAAACTTGTCAGGAAATATGAGTAGGTAGTTGTTATAGAGAAAATGCTAGACCATCATATTTTCTCTTGTTGTCCAGTGGTCTGCACAGCCTCTAAATACTAGGCTGTCTAGTGGGTTTGTATTGGCTGCACACTGCACAGCCTCTAAATACTAGGCTGTCTAGTGGGTTTGTATTGACTGCACAGCCTCTAAATACAAGACTGTCTAGTGGGTTTGCATTGGCTGCACAGCCTCTGAATACAAGGCTGTCTAGTGGATTTGTATTAGCTGCACAGCCTCTAAATACTAGGCTGTCTAGTGGGTTTGTATTGGCTGCACACCCTCTAAATACAAGCCTGTCTAGTGGGTTTGCATTGGCTGCACAGCCTCTAAATACTAGGCTGTCTAGTGGGTTTGCATTGGCTGCACAGCCTCTAAATACTAGGCTGTCTAGTGGGTTTGCATTGGCTGCACAGCCTCTAAATACTAGGCTGTCTAGTGGGTTTGTATTGACTGCACAGCCTCGAAATACAAGGCTGTCTAGTGGGTTTGTATTGACTGCACAGCCTCTAAATACAAGACTGTCTAGTGGGTTTGTATTGGCTGCACAGCCTGACTGCCTCGTGAGCAATCGCACTGATAGCCTAGCAACTCCGTGCTAATGAGCTTGATACACTAACCTACACAAGTGTGATAAGTTGATAAGAGCAGGTGTAAATACCTCAGTTGGCTCAGTTTTGATAAGAGATAAATAAAAAAAATATTACTTAGAGCTATTGCTTACGTATGGCTTCTTTGTTTAGTTCTACAATCAACAAACACTGGCAAATTCCAAGGATGTGGGTTTGTTTTTACTGAATGTTATAGACTGAGGCAGGGTGGAAGGACTCAAAGGGTTATAATTTTATTTGCCTCTAAAGCTACCTACTCAAGAGGTGCATCTACCAGACTGTGATGTCTAGGTGAAATGGAAGTATTTCTGCCTCTTAAATTAAAGAAATTATAGTGTTTCTGCTGAACCCCAGGAAAAAAAAACAACAAAATATTATGCACAGCCAAAACTGTAAGAGATAGAGAAAAATTGATGAGGATGTACTAAGTATTTAGATTTTGTGATTTTTTTTTTTTTAAATAAATATTACAAATTAATGGGTTCAACACATGTGTTGTTCCCTAGATCTACAAATCTAGGGAACTAATCAGAATACACATACAACTTTGGTTTTGAGGTTTAGAGGTAGGTACCAGGTTTGATTCTCATCTGCTTCTCAAAAAGTGTCTCTAAGTGTCTGATACTGTAAAACTTAAATTAACATTTAAAAAACTCTCCTTGTACTTTTTCTCACAAGCTGCAACTGTAAAAGTGTTGTATATTTTATGTCTATGGATTTATGTACTTATGTTGCCATAGCAACATCAGTTGTTTACCTAGATATTTGCCTGTTTTCCCAGTCTTCATTCTTGTTCATAATAAAGTACTTACAATTATATTCCCTTCTCTAATATCTCATTCCTTTATTTTCCTGCATACATAATAGTAATAATGCGTGCTACATAATAAAAGTTCACAATAGTTTGGCGACGAGGATCACAATAGTTTGGCGACGAGTGAAGAAGATTTTGTGTATGCAGATGTATCAATTTCCAGATAAGTACTGAATATTTTCGATTCAACTTCAAATTTCAATTTCAAGATTTTCAAATTCAAATTTCAATATGGATGCAGATCAACTCAAACAAATTTTAAAATCTTTTCAAGATCAGCAAACAGCTTTTATCAATCAACTAGTTTCACAGTTCAAGCCCAGTTCACAGTCTAATTTTTCAAGTATTACTCCGTTTGAAAATTATGATACAGATAAGGAGAAATTTTTAAACTACACTGAACGTTTTGAAAATTACTGTCGAATGAAAAATGTCACAGAAAAAGACAAGATCGCTCAACTACTCTGTGTGTCAATAGGTTCAAAACACTACAATAACCTAGTAGCATTCTTAGGCCCAGAGAAACCAGTAAAAAATTTAACATTTGATGAGCTCTTATCTTGTTTAAAGAAACTTTTGATTCCTAAGAAAAACATAGTTGTTTCTCAACACTATTTCCTGAATATATTTCAGAAGGAGAGTCAGAACATTGCTGACTTCGTTTCGTCATTACAAAGAGACATTGCAGATTGTGAATTCAATGTTAAATGTGAATGTAACAGATCGAACTCCATTTCTGGTATTTTTCTCCGTGCTCAATTTATAAGAGGTCTTAGAGACGATTGGGTGCGAGAACAGATTCTCCAGTTTGATAATTTATCTTTTGAAGATGTTGTACTCAAAGCAACATCTCTTGAAGCGTCCAAGATACACAGCCGAGAATTAAAATCTACCAACTCGAATTCTAACAACACTATTTATGCTAGTTCAAATGCTCATGATATCAATACAATTTCCAACAGGAGTAGATCACGTACAAGAAACCCCAGATCCAGTTATTCTTCAAGTTCCAGTCGTACGTCACTTGGACATCACAGTCACAGTTCGAATCCCCATAATGTCAACTTCAAAGCCCTTGGTATAGAAAACTGTTGTCTCAGGTGTGGAAGAAATAATCACAAGGTATCGTCATGCAGGACGGATAGAGCCCGACTTAAGTGTAATTCTTGTCATAAGCAAGGACACGTTGCAAAGGTATGTCTCTCTACAATGCTATCACAAAAGAAGAATTCAAACTATTCTACAAACACGGTTGATGATTACACTCCCGTTTACAATAATAATTATTCTTCTATTCAATATGGTCTTAGTAAAGTCGACATAATTCAACCCCAAATTTTGGATTTATTTGAAGTGTCCGACTCCGACAAGTATCTCATTGATGTTTTCCTCAATGGGAAAATTCAAAGATTCGAAGTTGACTCAGGTGCTAAGTTCTCATTGGTATCTCAGAATGATTTTCAAAAATTGAATTTAAAATTACCATTAGAAAAGTCACACGTATCATTTCGCTCATACTCAGGTAATATAATTACACCCCTAGGCAAAATTAATCTCAGAGTGGCCTATGGAGGAAAAGAAATTATTGGTGAATTATATGTTGTGCCAACTGGTCATGATGCTATATTGGGTAGACAATGGATTAGAGGACTTGCGATCGAACTTGGAAAAATTGATTCAAAAATCAAAAATAATTTTCCAACTCCTCTTTCGTGTGGAAAGTCTCCTGCCGAGCTGTACCTACACAGGAAGCTGAGAATTCGTATGGATGCAATTTTCCCGTATCATCCACAGTCTTCAAACATTGTTCCGAAACCTGCCCGTTCACTATCAGTGGGGAGAGAGTCCAAGTACGCGTGATGAGTCAATGGCAGTTTGGTGTAATCAAAAGAAAACTTGGTTATCGTCATTATTTGGTAACTCTTGACTCTAGTCGAACAATCAAGTGACATATCAATCAGCTCTATTCTACATTAGTCAAAAAGAAATCAGTGTCATTTGGACCATTACAAAGTTTCGAGATTCCAAGGTGGAATAAACCTGATCATGCTATTCTTTCTAACCCTTAACCTAGTTGCTCATCACATGCAAGTCAACCCTCTTCAACAGCACCAGCATTGCCACCTGTTCATCCTCCTCAAGAAGTCAGGAGATCTCAGAGGGACAGACGTCCTCCAGTCCGTTATGGTGACTATGTGGTGACCTATCACTAGTGGGGGAGACTGTTGTATATTTTATGTCTATGGATTTATGTACTTATGTTGCCATAGCAACATCAGTTGTTTACCTAGATATTTGCCTGTTTTCCCAGTCTTCATTCTTGTTCATAATAAAGTACTTACAATTATATTCCCTTCTCTAATATCTCATTCCTTTATTTTCCTGCATACATAATAGTAATAATGCGTGCTAAATAATAAAAGTTCACAATAAAAAGCTGCCACATGGGTTAGATATCTACCAATGTTGGTGTGGTGAAAATTTGATCTATGTTACAAAAAACAGGAGACCCAAAAAACATTATATATTCTGACTGTATGTGTTGGTCAGTTTCAGAAGTAACATAAACTTTTTTTCCACTCATACTATAGAAGTGAGCATGTGGATTCTTGGATCAGATACCCAATACATAGAAAATAGATACCTAATATTAAGTATAGGATCTACCTATATCATATTTCATTGAAACATAAATCTTTTTTCCACAAAAATAATTGGATGTATATAGGTCTGGACAATTAAAAAAAAATGAAGTTATGTATTCTAAAAACATGTGAGATCATTATTTTCAAATAGAACCAATTTCAAAAATTACTTACATACCTACCTGGATTGTTTTTTGAGACAAACATTCAATTGTTGGAGAGTAAGGTATCTTGTGCCATTAATCAAATTAATATGTATACCTAATAGAGAATATTGTATATCAGAGGAGTACCATAGGTTATGCATAACTTACCAGCCATCACACCAGACTCGTACAGCTCCATTTTTTCCATTCATCTCGGACATGGTAGATTGAGCGTGAGAAAAATCCAATACACTTTTTTTTATCACTTTTCAAAAACACTTCACATTTACATCAAACAAACAAAAATAAAAATTGATAGTACTTTTGATGAATAATGATTATTTTAAAAGATCAATTTTAAAAATTGTATTAATTAACTAGGTAAGTACCTAAGTTCTTTGTTGGTTTATTTCTTTGATCTTATTGAAATTTAAAATTCTTAGGAAATACCTTAATGAGAAAATAAATGTTAGGAAAATAATTAAATATAGTGATAGGACAACTACTTTATTATTAGTAGTAGTAGGTACCTAAGTAATTAATAGGTTATTGTTAGAATGTCCCATTTCCAGATAATCAGTGGTTGTATGAATAAATAAAGACACTTAATACATAAGTTACTTAAAATCCCAAATTTATGGGATTTATCACTGACAAATGTTTTTTGGGTAGGATGGTTGGGTGATGTGGTTTTAAGGTTAGGTTTCCCAGGATAAAAATATGCTGGTGGTTACACTGGGTTGTGTAGCAAGCCAGTCTAAGCCTGCACTAATTTTCACTCTAGCAAACCTAAGCTAAAATCATCACCCCATCTATTCTACACAGTGTAAACACACCATCTCTCTTTTCATCATTTTATTAATAGTAACATATTCAAGGGTTAATTCATTTTCTTATATCATTCAAAGCATTCTGTGAATGTTTCATAAGAATTGATCCAGAAATGAATGGCCTATCAGTAATGTATCACACGGTTCCGGGATCTCCTACGTCTTCAGAGGATAGGTTTTTAGTGGGTAAAAATCCCACACCCCAGGGAGTGAGGTGGCTGGGTGTCTTTAGAAGATTTTCCTATCCTCACAAAAAAAAAAAAAAAAAAAAAACCTAGGTAGGTCTGTATTTGATCTATTGACAACTCAGGTTCTCAGGTTATTGGATCGACACAGAGAAAAGGCTACAGTGGTGTCTCAGATTTTCACAGGCTACAGGGGATTAGTATAATAACAATAGTACCTATTAGATTTTATTTTTTATAGTAGTTAGACCATTGTTTAGTGTGAAAAATAATTATTAGATTAATAAAATATAAGGAGTTGGATAAAAATAATAGTTCTAAAATTTCCATGGAGAAATCAGTTACATCCATATAGTCACAAAGTCAGTCCTGGTAGCTCAGTGATCAAGGTGTTGGTCTGACAATCCAGAGGTCACAGGTTCAAAACTTAGCTTGGGCATAACAAATTATCCTCACATTTAGTTTACTGTTAAATATGGCAATATTACATGCACTGGTAGTCAAGAGGTTAATGCGATAGTCTGGTAATCCATGTAATGTAGGGATCCATTGGTTCAAATCCCACCCAGTGCATGAATTTTTTCTCATTAATTTGAGTTTGTGGCCACATAATAAAAACACTCTGAGGATTAAGAGGTAGAAAATGCTTTAAGCATTAACCTTGCAAACAAAGAGTGTTGTTCTTATTATTATTATTATTAGTGTTTACCTAAAACAATTTTCACACTTACACAAGACACAATGATGAGTCTAAGGAATCAATAACAGCCTGTCAAACAGGTTTTTATGATTTCAAGTTTCTCTAACACAGAATTTTTAAATTGATTATTATTCTAATATTTAAAAAAATCACTTTAGCACAGTGCCTTCATGAGATAGGAGAGCTCTGGATATGTAAAAAAGAACTTTGAAAATTATATCACTCCTTGGAAAAATAAAATAAAATTCTGATACCCAACTTTTCCTTGTTTTAATACAGTTTGAAGAAAATTTCTACTGATATAAGTGATTGAAACATTGATAAATTATTTGATTAAAGATAACGATGATTCGTGATTGTAACGCACAGCACAGTGAAGAGAAGTCAGAAATGTAATGATAAAATAGAATAGAATTTATGAAGGAAATTAGGGAGGTGGTGAACCTTGCCCACTACTTCAGAAACTAGAACCCAGCAAGAAGTTTCATTGATAATCGCAATTATTTGACAGGGTGTAGCAAAAACTTGTTTTCCAATGGTTGATGTTTTTTCCCCACTTGAGATCATATTTTTTTCCCTCATCTGTCATGGATCACAGATTTATTGAAATAAAATTTAATTTCTTAGAAATCTGTGCTGTAGATTGTAGAAAAAAGATTATATTCTTAAATCGTCCCTGACCGTCCCTGACGGTCCCTATAGGACGGGACCGATGCGATGAGATGTTGAGTGATGACGTCAGTGGGTAACAGACCTATTTCTAATGGCTAGTGCTAGTGGGTTAAACCAGACAAGGAAAAACGCTTGCATACGAGTCTGCAACCATTGGGACATTTTCATGTTTTTTTTTTTTCGTTACATAATTTCGTCACATAAAATCGTTACATAATTTCGTCACATAATTTCGTTACATAATTTCGTTACTTAATTTCGTTACATAATTTTGGTTATGTGCCAGAGCAAAGACATGAAAATGTCAAAAATGTTGTTAGCGCAGCATTATAAGAGCTTCCTATGAGTATTTGCAATTTTACATCTTTACAATGTGGTCTTACTAGTCGTTACTCAATCAGAGGTGTTAAAAGGTACCCGTTAACCATACTGAAGGTCCGGGTTCGAATCCCAGAGCCGACAAAAAAAAATATTTTTTACAATATTGTATTAAAGATTACATTTGTTTTGTAACGGATATTCCTTCCAGTGCGCTTTCGTTTTGACCTATCAGCACGTAAATGGGAATTATTGTGTCACTTCTCACCCATCAAAGGGGAGGCATAGTACGAGATGTTTAGACCATCACAGGCGTCTATATTTCACTACCTGCTGTTTCATGGCTACAAAATAAGAAAGACTGTGCATTACTCATACGAAGAAAAAAATGTATCAGTATGAATTAAGTAACTACTTCGACAATATTCATTTAAGTAACTACTCATTTTTCCTCACGAGGACCATGATTGGACCCCGGGCATTTAAAAGTACAGAGTAGAAAATATTTTTCAAATTTCCCTCATCTCTCGAGACTGGATGGAAATTATCCCTTTATTTCAGTACTACACAGACTTTTTTTGTGCCTTATTGTTTTTTTTGAAATTTTCTCCAAGATCTGAATAGCTTCACACAAATTCAGTTGTTGCATAATTTTATTTGCAAACAGAAAAGAAGAAAAGCGAAAAGTATTGCTGATAAGAGATAAGAACACAAAAAAACTAATCATTGATGAGATGAATAATTGATTTATTTCTGTGCTTTAAATTGTAAAGAGTTACATTAATATTCATAAACTTATTTTTCTGTTACTAGAGGCGACAGATTCCCAAAGACATCCCAGCTCGAACTTATTTCAAAATGTTTGTCTCCAAAGTTTTTGTTTCAAAATTAGTTTCAATTCACAAATGTTTGCCATCTAGAAGTATAGCTCTGAGTTCGGCAGTATACACTAGTTTCAAAGTGCAAGATTTAAATGATTTTGAGAAGAAGGTTAAAAATGCTTCTACTCCTGTGATAGTTGATTTCTTTGCAACGTAAGTATACAAAATGGTCCAGCATAATAAACTCATAGTAGGGATGTCCTTTTTGGAAATATAATACATCAACCCTCTCAACTATATCCTTTGGTCAAAATAGGTATATCTATATTTGAAGTTACGAAGGAAAAAAAACAATCTAGTTTAGATTAATCTTATTTGAGGAGCTTATTTATCCTACCTTCCTGTCAGGTATTATCCTTAAACAACCAACCTCAGTAGTTTGATCATTAAGGTTGTGGACTTGTAACCTGGAGGGCAGTGGTTCAAGTCCAGGTTTCAGCATAGATTTAGCAAAGCAAGTTTGAGTAGTTGTGATACAAGTCATATCTCACTCAACTCTTCAAAATATTTATTCCATGTCTGTGAGAAAAACAGGTACCTTACTGTAATGGTGGAAGGATTTATACTACCCAATTAGGACTAATGAGTCTCATTATCCAATAGCAAGGTGAAGAAATATTATGTGTTCAAAATCCCAAATGGGGAGATAACTTGTCATGTCCTAGCTAGGTTTCAAACTTGCAACCTCTCTCTCTCTCTCCTCTGGTATTTTCATGTATAAGTATTTTAATCTATGTATTTTGTTCTTTACATGTAACATACAAACAATTTGAATAAATTGAAGTATTTTTAAAAAACTAAAAAAAAAAAAAAAAACCTCTGAATTACCAGACCAATGCCTAAATCATTGAGCTACTGGGACTGACCTCTTTCCTAATATAATTCTTCCAGGTGGTGTAACCCATGCAAAACTCTAACTCCAAGGTTGGAGTCTGTGATTGATGAAATGAAAGGAAAAGTAGTGCTGGCTAAAGTTGACATTGATGAATTGACTGATCTAGCAATGGACTATGAGGTAAGAAGCACCCTATAATTGATGGTTTAAAACCAACCATCTCCTTTGTTCAGTAGAAGGAGTCATGTCAATTTTCAAGTAATATGACAAGTACTTGAAAAATCACTGGCCATTTTTAAGTGCCAAATATAATTAAACATATTCCAATGTTCTAGCTTGGATAAGAACTCAAGACCAATTGTCAATCATTTGTGCTGTCTCTCTTAACACTTAGACGACCGGTATGGTTTTTCATGAATTCTCTTGTGGGACCGGCGATAATACGGCTCTCCGACATTGTGTACCACCGGTGGTACACCCGGTCCATTCTGTACAAATGTGCGTGTACCACCGGTGGTACACCCGGTCGCCTAAGTGTTAAGACTCAGAGGTACCAGAAAAATGTTTATTAGGAGTCTCTACCTTAAAAAAATGAGGCTGGATTACCAGTGATCTATTGTTGATGTACCATTATTTGTTTTAAACATTGCTTTGCTTACTACACCTGTCTATAGGAGAAATATTTATCATATAGCTAACAATATTCTACACAGTTATTTTAACATAGAGGAAAAAATAACATGACTTAAAAAAAAAACCTTTTTTTTTCAATTTCAAGTCATTATATTTGTCTTAATCACAACTAATCATACTTTACTAATTTTTTGCTTAACTTGGGACTTGAACCACTAACCTCCATGTTATAAGTCCACTGCCTTATAAATCAAGCTACTGAGGTTGGTTATGTTACTTCTTTAACAAAATACAAAGTCAAATGTCATCCTGATCTTAAACAAACCAACCAAATTATTTCTGTTCTCAGGTTTCAGCAGTACCAGTGTTAATTGCAATGAACAATGGAAAGGAACTTGACCGACTGATAGGACTCCAAGATGTAGATAAGCTCAAAGCTTTCATTGTTAAATTAGTAGAAAAACAATCTGCAGTAAACAACTGAATATTCCTGTGGGAATGTGATAAATATTTATTCAGTCATTTGTACAAATTAGAGACAAAGGTTGAATGCGCAACTTCATAAATATAGTTCTATTGGTGTACAAGAGCAAGAAAAAATAGAATTATTTTGTATTTATACATAGTTGATTATTCTTATTATTTGTGAAGATTTCTTAAAACCACTATAGTTTCATTTTGTGATTTGCACCTTATCCTGTTTTTTGCCAATAAAAAACACCGTCTTTGAAATAATATAGATATAAAATTTCCAAGATTTGTATTATCAAATATAAATTTTTCATATACCCTGCATACTCTAGAACCTGATATTCTTTGTAGATGTGCTACCAACATCATGATTAAAATATTCAACACTACCAGTCCAATATAGGCTTGTAGAAAAGATAACTAATGTTAAAAAAATATTACTTTTGTGATTATTAGATATGTACATCATGGAAATATCACATCTTCTTTTTATTTCACAGAAATCAATCAAGTATTAGGAGAAATCAAGCTAAATTTTTTAAAATGGTTTAAGTATGCAAAAAACACATCATATACAAACTCAAAATGATTTGTGGGTCATAGTCATTACCAATTAGGGAGTGCTCTGAATTCTCCTTTGGCAAGATGCCACATTTATTGAAATTAAAACTCAAATACATCTTGTTACCTATAAAACATAATGAACTTTTTTTACATCAAAAGAGATAGATATCAATTATAAAATAATATTGAAGTTGATTTGAAATTGAGGTTGACTATTGAGTTGGAACAATAAAATCTTAAAACAAAGTAGAGCTGGTATGAATATGAATAGCATCTACTTGGAAGTAATACATTGTGACCTAAGAACTTACTCCAATAAATCACAGAAGAAAAAAATCGAAATTGTAGCAAAAATATTTTATTTTACAAAAAACGAACACAATACTTCCAATTTATAATATTAGAAATTTCTCAGAAGTAAAACAAAACTTTCAAGATCTATGAAATTTAATATACTTGGAAGTAATATTTTAACTATGAATTCATTGTTTTTATTTATTTTCTAACTCGAGTATGACACCTAAGGTAAATAGGTGAAAGCTTTTTTAACAGGTAGTTATGTTCAGCCGAGATGATGAGCTTAGACACTTGGTAAAATAAAAGGTAATTCAAAGCTATGTAAAATAGTGTTCAGTCTATTCTAGGCCAAGCTTTGCAGAACCTGTCTAGCTCTGTCATAAATTTCTTTGTCAGGTTCTGTAAGCTTTTTCTTTTCTTTGTCATCAGCTGAGGTCCACTTTTCCATAGCCTCAACAACTTGAGAGCACTTCTTGTTGATGTCTTCATGCATTTTAGTGGACTTGTTAGTTCCCATGATGTACTCAATAAGGATTTCAAATATATCTTGTGGTATCTGCAATAATAATAATAATAATGGAAATTTATTTATACTGCTTAAATAGGACTAGAGTCCCATTATTCCAAGTTGAAATAAAAGAAATAATCAGTCATAGAGATATGATTTTAGTTGTTTTTGTAACACACAATTTTTTTTATAGTTTTAAAGTAATAAAAGGACCAATAGAAATAGAAGTAGGTTCCTTTCAAGTACCTAGTTTTGCAATTTTTTGAAGACTTGTAAAAGAAATATAATTTTCATGTGTAAAGTATTGTTCAAAATTCTGAAGAAGGACACTATAAATGAAACCTTGATCACAAGGATAAAGAGCTGGGATTAAGCTATTTTACACAATGAATGATTTCTTTGAATCTTATATAACTTACCCTAGATTTATCAAACATATGTTTAATAATTTTTCCTTGTACATTTTTGTTAAACTTCCATTTGCTTGGATCTGTTTTCCATGCTTTTAAGTAATTAATTTGAACAATTGATCTGAACTTTTCAAGCTCTTCATTTTTATGCTGCTTGGCCATTCTTTTCTCTTTCCTAGTTTTACGGTTCCTCTTGTCTTTCTTTACACCTTCAACAATGGGAGGATCAATGAGCAGCCCTGCTTCTCTCAGAGCTTTCATTCTTCTTTTGTACTGCTTTTTAGTTTCACCTGATTTTCTTGGAGGTTTTTTGGTTGTTGGAGTATTTATACCATCACCTTCAGTTTCATCTGATTCATCCTTATTTTCAATACTGTCAGTTTCATTATTCTTGTTAATCTGTCCATTTCCTAGTTCTGTATTCTTTTTCTTTCTCTTCACTTTTTTCAAATCTGTTTCATCTGGAAGTGTTTTTATTGTTTGACTTTCACTTGCTTCATTATCAATAGTAATTTCCTGGTTTTTGTGTGAACTTTCTTCATCATTTTCAGGTTGTTTCCTCTTTGATTTTTTCTGTTTAGAGGATTTTTTACTTTCATCCATGTCAGTTTCTGGTACTTTTATATTTTCACTTGATGGACTGTCTTGGTCATCTGTATTATCTTTCTTATTGTGGTATTTTTTCTTCTTTTTGGCTGTAAGAGGTTTGTCATTTTCAACAGTCTCTACTCCTGATAATTTTCTCTTCTTTTCCATGATCATTTGATCCTAAAATAAAAACAAAACAAAAATTATTTTCATTTGTAAGATGGAAATGGCAATTGATCAACTGAAGGTACCTAAAGAAGAGGATCAAAGAGATTCAAATACCCTGTAATTAGTTTGAACAATTGAAACCAATGATTATTTTCTGTAGGTATGTATTTCATAAGAAAAATCTTAATTAGCAAAACATTGAACTTAATGTAAAACAAATACCTAGTTGTTATTTATTGCCAACTTGGTGATTCTCTAACAAAGTTTTATTTTGAAACAGGTGTATAAAATATTGTCAATGAATTCTAGTCTGTGAAATCCACAATACACCCCTTAACTTGGGAATCAGTTTGACAGAAGACTCCTGTTATATTGAGGAAAAAATGTCACTAAGATGAAGGTTGTTTATTATTTCTAGTTAGCATATTTGTGTCAATCATGATGTGATATTACAATTCATGAAACTCATTTTTATACTTATTTGATGAATTTGGGGTTCAAACCAACAACCTCCATTTATGAGACCACTGCTCAATCAATCAAGTTACTGAGGTCAGTGGGTGTTGTATTTATTCAAATAAACTAGGTACCTACCTATTTCATTACATTGCATGGTATTTTAGACTCTAGATAGTAACTACATGCCTTTATTACTATCTAACACCAAGATAGTAATAATAGCATGTAGTCAAATAAATCACACTGCAGCTCATGAGTGGTCATCACAGAGAGTCACACTCTAACATAGGAAATGGTTTCCAGGGAATATTAGAAACAAGTACAAGTAGTGTTATATTTAGACTGTCGGTGCAAAACAGGTAGTCCCACTAAGCCAACAGTTTCCATTGGCATTATACACAGTACATAGTCGCATGCTAGGGTGTAGCGGGGGAATTTCAACAAAAAGTGTGTGATCCTTGAGGAAACTTGGATGAATGTACCTATTAATAAAAACCAAAATCATCATGGAAAACTTACCACCTCTTTTGAAATGATCTTCTCAGGGGTTTTGGTTATTAAATTATGAGAGACACTACGATGATTATGGTTATCTTTCATTCAATATCCAAAAGTGAATAGTTCATTTATTAGTTTAGTTTAGAAAAAGAAATTAATCCATCACTTCTCTTCTCTTTTTCAAATCTTGTTATCATATCACGTTTCAAAATTCAAGAATTTATTTAAAAGTGTGTACATTTTTGAATATTTGCGCCATAAGAATTCAAGGGGCTTGTTGATGCAAGACAATGGTGAGAAAAAGTGAGGCTAGATAACATCCAAGACACCATTAGCATCCATCCATCTTGTGGTCATAAAGGGTTCAGAACCCGAGTATTCATGTTTTCCAATAACCAATTTTTTCTAATAATGTACCTATAGATTTTACTCTGGTATCTACCTATTTAAAAATCTTCGAAGAACCAGACTGAATTTACCTTAGCTAGATATTAAATTTACTAAAACTCGCACTATTCAACTACTTTTATTATTATAAATTCAATAAATATTTTCTTTTAAGAATCTATTTCAAATCCTAAAACCTACCATCAAATAAAGCATAAAGATTTCTTTATTTACCACGGAGGTATGTTTGTATGGATTGTCTTCTCAATGAGTTACACCATCCACCCGCTCTAATACCCCCATGCAGGTACCTACTTTATAAAATCGATAAAACGACTAGTGTGAGGAGCTCATGAGCATGTCTTGAAAAATTATCGCCATGACGCATAGTGCATGCTGTATATTTTACTGACATGAATTTTATTGAATTTGCAGAGTAACTTTCTCGTATATTAATTTATTTCCTCTTTATAATGAGGAAATTCGGTGTTCTAAGCATTAATTTGGTTCAAATTATAATACTTTATACGCCATCCTACCATTGTAAGTACCTATATTTTATATGAACTTTATCCTCTCACTATTTCTAGGAAGAAAAAAAAGCCATTGATGGATTCAAAACCAACGTAGCTTGAAAATTTTGGAATCAACCTTATAACGTTCTTTGTCGATAAGTATAGGTAATATGAAGTAATCATCAGCAGTGTGTTCTTAAAATACGGTCATGATCAAGTGAGTTCCAAAACTAGGTACCACGTGAAAATATATCGTCGTCCCAAACACGAAGTGGCGTATCTCAAAAAATGGACATTTGAGATTTTTGGCGTATCTAGTTCTAATCATGGTTTTTATCACCTCACGAAGTGGCGTATCTCTATCTCAAAGCGTTCCAATTTTATGAGTATATTTAATTTCGGCGTATATTGTTTCGAATATTTCTTTCAAAGAACGAGCTGACGTATCTCGATTTACGCTACTAATGTTTGTATTTTGAAGATACGCCACTTCGTGTTTGGGACGACGATATGTTCCCGTAAAACGTACTTGAAAACATGTTAGCAGCATAAACTCTTTTTCTGCCCCCCCCCCCCTCAACTCACGAGCACCAAAAAGTGTCTCCTAAAAAAACTCGTAATAATTATGTTACTATTATTAATTTATTATCTGATCTGGTTGCATAGTTTTCAGTAAAACTATAGTTTGCATTACAATAATTAACACTGCGACCTAATTCGATCTGTTGCGACCAGTTGATTCTCTTTGGTTTTAACGTCCTGATTGAGTTAGTCAGGTCGGGAGTTTCACCCTTCATTTGCTGGGAATCGTACAGGCTACCCACATTAACCTCACCCAGCCTGGGTAGCGCCAGAACAGAATCTTCTCTCGTCTCGTAGAAGGCAACGAAACCAAAAAAATCCGATGTGTCTTTTTCATCGTTTCTTCTTTTTTTACTCTGTCTTATCCCGCTTGAGCAGGGTCGACGTTGTTCAACCTCATGGTTGAGGTTAGTTGGTTTTGGCACATTTTTTACGGCTGAATGTCCTTCCTAACGCCAACGATTCTATTTGATTTAACGTCCTGGATTAGGACGGGGTTTTACCCTCCATTCGATGGGAATCGTACCAGCTACCCACATTAACCTCACCCAGCCTGGGTAGGGCCGGAAATGCCAGCCTCACATGTACGGAGGGAACAGAATTTTCTGTGTGAAAAATCTGCCCCGACCGGGGATCGAACTCAGGATCTCTGGACTACGGGCAGTAGTCACAAGGCAGTAGTCTTGAGTCCATAATTATAGCTCATGAAATTACACGTGGATGCTGCATGGAATACACAATCTCGTTCGTTTACTGAAGTTACGCAACCTCCAATTAGGGTTGCGCAACCTCCAGTTAGGGTTGTGCAACTTGAGTTAGTGTTTAGACGGGTGACTATTCTAAATCCAACTCTGTTAATGCTGACACCCAGGCCCTAACCCAAAAAACTGTGTGGGTAGCTGGTTGGTGAGTTTTCAGCGAATGAAGGGTGAAACCCCCTTCACAATATGACCTTAGTAGTTGAGAGGGATGGTGAAACCCCAAAACCCAAAACATAACGGAAATATGAACTATATGGAATATAGTTAAACCTGGATAAAAGAGAAAAATTTCTAGGTCAAATTTACCTCTGAACATATAAGTCAAAATAACCACTTTATAAGAGTAACCTGGATATAAGAGAAAAAATGACCGGTCCCTTGAGTTCTCTTATATCTAGGTTCTACTGTACTATATCTTCATTTTATTCATTAGTGAAATGAAATGAAATGTGTTTATATCACAATTTTAGTGGGTAGCGCAGAATTATAGGACTTTCCGTATCTTTATTATCCTAATATCTTATTTTTGTCTATAATTCCGCCACTGGTCGCTGCTCATATTAAAACAGCTACTCATTTTTCATCACGAAGTGGACAAGTACAGAGTAGAAAAAATCATGCCAATCCGGGGATTGAACCGAGGTCACCGTGCGTGCAATGCCTAGCGCGCTAACTCACTCGGGCTCGGTGACTACCATTTTATTAATTAGTATAGATATAATAATTATTATATTCCCGTCACCGACCGACCTCAGCAGCTTGATCTATAAAGCGGCGTCGGACTTGTCATTTGGAGGTCGGTGGTTCGAGTCTCTATTTCGGTATAAATTTAGCCGCGTGAGTTTGAGTAGTTGTGACATCACGAAACTTAATAACACTAAGGCTGGTATGTAGAGACGATTTTGTAATCCGTATAGGGTTCACTGTAGGGTGGTCCCGAGCTTGCTATAGGGAATACTTAGACCTTGACAGTTATTTATTAAAGAAACAACTGATTGCACATGCGCACAGACGCTTTAAACAAACGTCTCTGAATAACAAAATCAGCTGAAGGGACAAATGACCTAGGCAATACAGGCATCCCTACAGTGAGGACTCTGCATACCACCTTAAGTTTTTCATGTAAAATAAATTTTATATTATGTAAAAATGACCCAGGCATCCCTACAGTGAGGGCTCTGCATACAACCCTAATACGATAACTTGTCCCTTCCCCCCAGGCAGTACTGCGCTCGTCACGATGACCGACATCAACGAGATCATTCTGAACAAGCAACACAAGACGCCCAAAGCTCTGGAGCACGGCAACCACCTGTACTGCTACAACTGCAACTCCATGGACCACGGCGCAGACTGCATCAACAACCAGACACTGCGGCGCTTCGAGTACAAGTGTCACGGCGAGAACAAGATCTGCATGGTACGGGAAGCAGCCTCCGTGGCGAAGTGGTTGTGACTACTGCCCGTAGTCCAGATATCTCGATCCCGGGATGGGCAGAATTTTTTCAACAAAAAAAATCGACCCAACCCAGAATTTTCCAGCGGAAATTTCGCACATTTAGGGCGGAATTAATAGACGTTTTTGTAATACCTCTGTGGCGCTAATCACTGCATATTGCATAGCTAAAACGTTTCTAGGCGCTCATACAAAATAGATCAAGAAGGAAGTATTTAGGGCGAAATATATAGTCATTGCTAAGCGTCATTGCTAAGCGTCGCTTTTCCCTATCTTACACAGTACCCAATCCGTGACTTAGCGCCACAGAGGTATTACAAAAACGTCTATTAATTCCGCCCTTATTATCACTGCATATGGCATAGCTAAAACGTTTCTAGGCGCTCATACAAAATAGATCAAGAAGTAAGTTATTAGGGCGAAATTATTAGGCAAATTCTATATCACAAGTCATTGCTAAGCGTCGGTTTCCCTATCTTACACAGTACGCAATCCGTGACTTAGCGCCACAGAGGTATTACAAAAATGTCTATTAATTCCGCCCTTAAAGTTTTCTGCAACAATCTATAAATAAGTGTCATTATTAGTAGCATTATTATTATTTTCAGACCCAGAGGTATTCGTACACAACGAGCACAGAGAACTCTACGTCCGCTGTGAATCTGTGGCTGCTGAAACGGAACTGTACGCGAAAGTGTGAACCCGGCTGTATTGTGATAGGTAATAATATCGCCTTATTTTATTTATACTGCCCGATTAGAACTAATATGAGTCCCACTATTCATGCAGTAAGCCCAAAATGTATCATTAGGTATGTGGTAAAATCGTAAAATAAGAGGATAACTTGTTGTGCTCCGTTTGGGTTTTGAACCCGCAACCTCTGGATTACAAAACCGACGCGACGCCTTTACCTTTTTAATAGCACTCTTAATGAATTATTGGGAAAAAAACTTGGCGGCTGAAAGGAAGATTTGGGGATTTTGAAAGTGAGACTTTTGTAATTTGTAATTTATTTATTTGTATATAATATGCTTTACATGTATACAAAGTTCTTAAATCTAGACACTTATATCTAATATTTTAACATAAATTAAAATTAAAGAAGAGGAAAATCAAATGATGCAGAGTTAGTTAGAATAATTTCCTTTAAAGAAGAAATGTTTAAAACAACTTTGAACGTTTGTTTGACGATATTTTTGTTTGTTTGTGGTTGTTGGAGTCTACAGAATGAAATATGTATATATATGTATGTATTTTGTATGTTAAATATAAGAATGATGATAGTTTAATTCTAAATGGTATGTGAATGATTATTGGGATTTGGGATTTGAGGGAATGTAATGTTAGGAAATGATGAGAATGGTAAATGGTGGTGATGGTGGTATTGGCTAATGCTTGTAAAGGTTGAGATGAGAATATGGAGTAATTGATTGACTAGAATAGGTGAATGTGCTGACTAGAATATGGAAGACAGTTGGAATTATAACGAGGCAAGACAAGCCTTACACTCTTCCATATTATATGGTACAGTTTCAATCAAGGAAGCTTTTAAGGTTTCTCTGAGCTGTGCCTGATTCATATTCTTCAGGTGTGCTGGTAGAGTGTTGTACAGCTTTACACCTTCGTTCAGGAAAGAGCGGTTCAGAATTTTATTGGAAGTTTGAATGATGTTATTCTTCCCGCGGGTGTTATAGCTGTGTACATCTTGGTGTTTCATCAAAGTGTTTGAAGATTTATGAATTAACAGACACAGTTCTATTGTAAGTTGTGCATAGAACGTCAGAATGTTATGCTTTTGAAAATAGGGTTTGCAAGAAGTGGTTTGTGGTAACCCAAACACAGCTCTCACAGCCTTCTTCTGAAGTAGAAGAATGGAGTTTGTCCCCGCAGCAAGTCCCCAAAACATAATTGCGTATGACATAATGCTGTGAAAATATGCAAAATAGGACAGCAATGCAGCATGAGAGTCAACATTATGTCTTACTGATTTGAGTGCAAAAACTGCTGAGGCCAACTTCGAAGACAGGGATAGTACATGGGATTTCCACTCAAGTCTGCTATCCACCACCAGGCCAAGAAACTTCACCTCTTTTGAGGGCTCAATAATTGAATCTAGATATGCAATAGGAGAAATTGCTACAGAACTAGGACCAAAGTAGAGATAAGTGGTCTTGCTTGAATTCAAATGGAGTTTGTTGGCAAGGAACCAGGTGTGCACATCTTTCATGACATTTGAAGAGGCATGGAGAATGTCCCGATAGTTGGGACCTGATACAAGTATAGTTGTATCATCTGCAAATAAGGTGAATTTTGCATGAGTGTTAGAATAGATCAAGTCGTTGATATAAATTAAAAATAATAATGGCCCCAGGACGGACCCCTGTGGAACACCTGCTATGACAGACTTGTCCGTCGAGATAACATCCCTCCGAACGCCATCCACACATGTCGGGATTTTAACCCTCTGCGTCCTGTTTGAGAGATATGATTTGAACCACCAATGAGAAGAGTGTTGTATACCATAAAAGGGCATTTTGGAGAGTAGAATTTGGTGGTCTACACAATCAAACGCCTTTGACAAGTCGCAGAAGATCCCGACAGCATGGCCGCCGCCCGAGAGGATGGAATCCAACTGACGGAAAAAAGAAGCTACAGCATCAGATGTGGATTTACCACCTCTAAAACCAAACTGTAGTTCTGTCAACAGTTTGAAGTGTTCCAAGTAGTCTGATAGTCTCAGGGCCACTACTTTCTCCAGTAACTTAGAGAAAGTGTTCAGCAAGGATATAGGGCGGTAATTATTTATATCCATTTGTGAGCCTTTTTTATGAATAGGGATAGTGGTAGCAAGCTTAAATAGGTCAAGGAAGGTGTGCGTCAGAAATGACGAAGAAAAAATATGGGATAAGGGATGCGCAATGAGGGGAGCAATTTTTTTTTACTAAAGTCATGGGAATAGAGTCAGCTCCACTAGAGGTCTTGTTCATACACAGAGAGATAACGTCTACTATCTCCTCAGGTGAACAGGGAAGTAGCTCAAAGTTTAAGCCCGGTGATCTAAAAGAAGACTCGCGAATATAATCAAGAGGATCTGGAGTAGTAAGTACTGAAGAAGATGATGTAACTGGGTGTAATGTGGGGACTGAAGAGGATGTGCCTGGTTGCAAGGTAGGTACTGGAGAGGTTGTTTCTGATATGGACGGAGCTGAAGAAGATGAGACTAGTTGTGATGGTTGAGAGGTTGGGACTGAAGAGAGTGTGAATGGGTATGGTTGTTGAGAGGTGGGGACTGAATGTGATGATTGAGCGGTTGAAGCCGAAGAGAATGTTGACAGAAGTGATGATTGAGGGGTGGGGACTGAAGAGAATATTGATGAATGTGGTGAGGTAACTGAATTGGCGTGGGGAGTTAGAGAGGAGCGAGGAAAGAAAGGATCAGCTAGGGGTGATAGAGTAGAAAGAGTAGTGGAAGTTAAAGTTGGAGCCAATGGTGCAGGTGCAGGAAGTGAGGATTGAGAGGTGGGGACTGAAGAGAATGTTGATGATTGAGAGGTGGGGACTGAAGAGAATGTTGATGATTGAGAGGTGGGGACTGAAGAGAATGTTGATGATTGAGAGGTGGGGACTGAAGAGAATGTTGATGAATGTGATGAGCAAACTGAGGTGGCGTGGGGAGTTAGAGAGGAGCGAGGAAAGAAAGGATCAGCTAGGGGTGATAGAGTAGAAAGAGTAGTGAAAGTTAAAGTTGGAGCCAATGGTGCAGGTGCAGGAAGTGAGGATTGAGAGGTGGGGCCTGAAGAGAATGTTGATGATTGAGAGGTGGGGACTGAAGAGGATGTTGATGATTGAGAGGTGGGGACTGAAGAGGATGTTGATGGAAGTGATGATTGAGAGAAGAGGACTGAAGAGAATGTTGATGATTGAGAGGTGGGGACTGAAGAGAATGTTGATGATTGAGAGGTGGGGACTGAAGAGGATGTTGATGGAAGTGATGATTGAGGCCCTTAATTTTTTTCTCCAAAATTAGAAAAAATTCTCCAATCATTTTATGGCTTCAGCATCAATTAAAACCTCATGGCCTGGTCATTATGCACTATAGTAGTTCTGTGAACAGTAAACCTCAATCGCATTCTCTAATCGAATGAATAACTAAAGTCATAAAAAAAGTTATCGGTTATCATGTTTGTGTTAATCACGATATATTATCATGTCAGAACTAGGTAAATTCGCTTTACTAAATATTTATCGTTATTTTTTATTTTGAAATCCATTGAGTGTTGGATTTCAAAATAAAAATATAAACCGGCCCACTTGTGTGGCAGACGGGGGCCCCGTTTGGTATTTTGGTCAAAGCCTTGTAAAAAACACTTTTTTTTATATTACAAAACAGACTGTATTAATTATTACTTCCTATAATTTCTAATATAAGAAATCGGAAGTACTGTTTCGTTTTTGTAAAAAAAAAACATTTTTCCTCTCTCTCCGTGCCAGGTGAAAGGACCAAGTTGTACGCCTGCACGCAATGTTGCGCCACCAACTTCTGCAACATAGGCAAAGGAGCGTCGGGTACTCTGACCGACCCAAATGTAGGACCCCTCACCCGTGTCTTCTACTTGCTCATCTCCTACACTGCGGCCACTCTGCTGAACCCGTCCGATAGTAGGTACTCCTGGATCGCGTGGTCATGATAAACGACGAGTTTTTAATACCAATTCTGCGCCCGGTGTAGTAATATCTCTAATTTCCTTTTCTGATGGAATATGTAAAGAGTATGCTTTTTTTACGAGGGGAAAAAATTTCCAAGGAAACAGTGAACCCGATACGCAAATAGCAAACAAAACCGAACCCAAGAACAAGGACCACGGAGTATAAACACATAGTGATATGTATCTACACCCCCAAGTCCCAGCTATCGAGAAAGGCCTTACCAACTATGAGATCGGGAGAATGGGATTAGGCGAACCCACTAAAAACAACCCCTCGTTGAACCAAGGTAGAAAATCTGGGAACTATAATATTGCATCCAGATACGTACGGTCGTGATATGACCACGCATATCATGGTAAACTCCCAAAAAACAGTACGCTAGCTGTTAGCGTAATGGGACTCCCTGTCTCGAGCCGACAGTCTAAATCAGGGGTGCCCAGCCTTTACAGAAGAAGATCTACTATAAAGTCTCAGATAATCAACGCGATGTCCCCCCCCCCCCACCTACAGATTCAATGTTCATTCGTTCACAATCATTTTGTACTGTACTTTAGAGATCTAGACTTTTAGAACATCATCTCACCTCTTTGGACGTGATCGACCCAAAATCACTGGTTGGGCAGCCCTGGTCTAAATAAAGCACTACTATACTGTGCTTTGTAAACATTTCAGCTAATAGAAAGTAAAAAAAAAGTATGGAAAGCCAGCGTCGACAGCACGTTGACATTCAGTCAGAACGAGATCGTTCTCGTTCTGACTGAATTGAAGCAACGTCCAGCGAAGTTAGGACTTGGATGGGTGACCAGTAAAATTCGAACCCTCGCCTCGTGATGCTGGCTATTCCCGGCCCAGCCCAGTTTGGTGAGGTTCATATGGCTAGCTGGTTTGTGAGTTTCCAGCGAATGGAGAAGAGAACCCCTAAGAGGAGGTTCAGTAAAAAAAGAAGTAGAAAATACTCACTTTACCTAGGAAAAAACGACATAAATAATCAAACAAAAGAAGAGAATGCCAAAGGCATTATCACCACCCTTGATCAAACTTTGTTTATATTTAATTAATTATACCTTTTGACTGCACCTGTATATAAAAAAATGTAAATAAAGATTGATCTAAATTGTTGAATAAAACTTCGCCGTGTTAAAGTGGTATTCAGGGTTAGAGTTAGAGCGGTAAAGTGGCTCAGAGACTGCTACAGATTAACGTCTGGTTTTTACAGGGTGTTTGAACAGAGGAGATGATTTTTTTTACGTGAATTTAAAATGATCACGAGAACTTACCACAGTTTTGTTCATATTCTAAGTCTGACAAGTGAACTTAAAAGTTTCATTCTTAAAAGGGAGTATTCAAAGATAATAAAAGAGGATGTCGTGAATACGTGTATAGTTACCTGTGTGAACCTATTGCGCAGAAACATTGTCACCGACAAAAAATCAGATTAAAAAACTTAAGTGTGTGTCAAGTAAGAATGAGAAGAAGTATATTGGGCATAAAACCCATTGATCGAGAAAAACATAGAAATAAAAGAACCGGAATAAGAGATGTCACTGAAAATGTTTGGACGAAAAAATGGTATTGGGCTAACACATGTGGCGAGGATGGATCATAATAAATGGACCAAGGCATGTTATGAGGGATATCCGAGAAACGGAAAGAGGAAAAGAGGGCGTCCATCAACGAGATGGCAAGATAATGTGATGAAAGCAATTGGATTACTTTGGACTTATGAAGCACAAGATTAGGAAACATAGAAGATGTAAGGAGAGGCCTTTGCTTCTTATGGGAATACGTATGTAGGCTAATCAAGAAAATTAAGGAAGTGACCATGAGCAAGTGTTGATTTTTGGTGGTACACATAGAATAATCGTACACAACTATAGGCACTTGAAAATATAATAATTATTAGAAATATTTTATTCAATTTTCTAGCCAGGGTTGTTGTTATCACACGTGAGTATTTAGAATACAGGTCCATCGCACTCTAAGGCACATTCATATGTACCTACGAATACAATTTAAGATGAGCAAGTTACGCAGTAACTTGGGCTGGCGAACCTGGGGATTTCGGCCAAAATTTTAAGTAAGTATCTTCACTAATCACACTGAAATTGCTACCATACAAGTTGAAAAACTTTTCCTCCTTCAAAATAAGTCACACCAGAAAACACTAGAACACAATAAAATTCACGCAATATGGAGTCAAAGATTAAAAAAACAAGAAAAGGTGACACTCTTAAGTCAAAGAAAAATACTAGGCTGCTTAGTGGCAAGAACACCGCAAAACCTGTAAAAACTGGTGGTAAAACTGTCACTGGTAAAGAAAAAGTTACCAAAACCAAAAAGTCTTCAAAGCAAACAAAAGAGTATAGTGTGAGCAGCAGTGTCATGCGAATGTTTTGTAAAAAGTGTAAAGCACCAAAACCGGAAGGTTTACCAAAACCGAAAACAGAAAAGACGAAAACAGAAAAGACGAAAAAAACCTTGGACGATTTGAATGGAATTCTGAAATTGATGAAAAATTCAAAGTTGTCAAGTTTCAACAATCAAACTCCTTTGCAACGGCCGCGACCGGATGAAAACGTGACTTATCTAAAATTTAAAAACCCAGATGACAAATTAATTATTAGAGAGGGTGGGGAAATTTTGCTTCAAAATGACTGGACTGGCAGAATCAGTCAAAAGAAAATTAATCAAGGTGATAAGAAAGATTTGAAGAAAATGAGCTTAGATGGCAGAAAAAGTTCGATAAATACTGACCGAAGAAATACTGGAAAATTTTCGATGAAAACTGACCAAGATGGTAAAAAGGACCGAAAGTTTGAACCAAAAGTTACCCGAAGTCTGGGAAAAAGATTGAATGTGGCTGACGAAATTTATCAAGATTTTCCAGACATGAAAAAATCCGAGTCTCAACCTATCACACCCACGCATGAAGCTCCTGAACCATTGAATATTACCTTACTCCATCCGGAGGAGAGTCACGCATGCGCACTCACTCTGTACGGGGGTCATGCATTGGTTAGCTTACCACGAGACTATGTACAAGAAACAAGCAGCGACGAGTCGGAAATTTCTCCTAAACCAAGCGTTCTTATTTGGGAAATCGAGTCTGGCTTTCTCGATAATCCCGACACAAGTGAAACTGATGAAATAAATCAGGAAACATCACGAAAATCATCATCATTCTGCCAAAGAGTGAATGATCTGAGAACTCGCTCAAATCGCGAAATTCTCGACGAATTGATAAGCAATTTTGAAGAAAGCCCTGAAATTTCAGAAGAGATAACAGGACTCGAAGAAGAAATTAAAGTTGAAGGAAATGATCAGGAGCAAGGAATACATTTGGAAGAAACCCAGTCAGAAATGTCGAATAGATACTATGTCGACAGTACGAAGAAAGAAGCAGAACCGAGAAGAAATGTCAAAAATGTTATGAAATTACCTCAATCAGAAGTACAACCAGAACTAATTGAACTTTTCGTACATGATGAACCCATGTCAGGAATGCCAACAAGACAAGTGAAATATTCTGGAATAGAATTTCCGCCTATGTGCACTCATATTGTTGGCGATTACAACTTATCGCACAGACCTGATTGGGTGGACACACTCAGCGAGTACTTACTCCAAATATTCACCATACAAAAGAACATGACATAAATAACGGGATTTGAACCAGACAGCGAAGTCATTGAATTTAGAGAGAGAAAAAAATATTCACCCTACAAAAGAACATGACATAAATAACGGGATTTGAACCAGAAAGCGAGGTCATTGAATTTAGAGAGAGAACGTAAAAATATTTATTAAAAAATACTTGACAACTGGTGCCACATGGGCACTTGCCTAAACGACACAGTATACATTTTTTTTTTTTCTTCTTTCTTTTTATTCTTCTCATGTTCTTTGATACAGATGGTTGTGTATTATTTTAGCAGATATTTCAGCATTTTAGAATACTCTATATATCTTTTCTTTTTTTCATCATACAATCCATGACTAGAACTAAACCACAGGAGTGAATTTTATACATGGAAGTATCTCGGGAATGGTTTGTTTTTCTACCAAACTGTGAGAGCTTTCCCACCCTCTGTCACCTAACTACTAGCCATGGTGTCACTTTCATTCGTAATAAATGACCAAAAGAGCATTGTCCCTTTTCAAAAATATTTAGAACTAGATTTTACTTTTTTCTTTTTCTTCTTATGACATAACATACTCGTATGTGCTTCCCCTGAATAGAGTTGTAACTAGCGTGACCTGAATGGCTATGGCTGGGAGGGAGTGATAGTCTCCAGCCCATAGGAAAATCACCCAGCGAGACAGGCCCGCATAGAGTGGACAACTTTTATGTAATACTTTGTGGAAATGCTGCTAAAATATTTTTTTAATGGCAAAAAATATGTTTGTATAAATGGCAGAATCGTCAATTTTAGTAGAAAATTAAAACGAATTCTTCACTTTTTTAATGCAAAAATAACAAACTAATTACAAATATTTTTTTTGATAGAAAAGGGTACTACAGCATTACCAAGAGCATTTTCATCTTAAAAAAGATGAGTCTTTTACAGCCTTTTTTAAATTCGTAGCCATGAATCAGCAGCTACTGTAGACACTTGTGGTCTGTGTAGTGACTTGCCCAATTGCCCATCCCGTAGTATGCCTCCCCTCTGATGGGGGAGAAGTGACACAATACTTCCCAATTAGGTGCTGGGTCAACACAAGCGCACCGGAAGGTATCCCTTACAAACAAACGGCAACAAAATTTTGAGTATAATTTTTTGTCGGCTCTGGGATTCAAACCTTCCGCATGACAAGCGAGTAACTTACCACTGAGCTAATCGCTTGATTTTTTTTACTCTAGTGATGTCGTTGGTGTTATTCATACAAGTAACTGAACTAAACATTTTTTTTATTACGAGCTATGAGTTGACCCCGGACTTAAGCACTAATAAACAATTATGAGTTACTCCTTATTTTATTCTATCACTATAATCAAAACCTTTTGTACATCCTTGCACTTTATCTCCAGCAAAAACTATTCAAGATATTTTTTTAGTTACCTACCCTAAGGCCTAAATTTTACTCCTAATAATTGTTAGAGAAAAGAAATCAACCAAAATTTGTATAAATAAAACAAAAATATTTATGTATAATTAATAATTTGTTTCTTTATAAATAAAAATAGGTCTCAAAATGTTTATGTACAAATCAATTTGTATAATGATATCTTTAGTTTTCACTCGACTGATGATAGAGAAGCAAACTTCTGCATATTGAAAACCAAAAATAGAACAAAGACATGAGATAAAAGTAAACATTGTACTTAAGAACAACGTGGAAATAACATCATTGAAATAGACATAAAATATACCAAGTACTTTAATTAACATTACCAATGCATCGTGGACCAAAACTCTGTCTAACTGTTATGAAATATACCCTTCATATGTGTAGTTCAAAAACATTTATATTCAAACCAAAGTTTTTTTTTTAACTTGAACCAAAGTTGAACTTGAAAAAAAAAAAAAAAAAAAAAAAAAAAAAAAAAAAAAAAAAACATTGTAACATTATCAAGAAAGAAGAAAAAATAAAAATAAAATATCTATGATTGATCTTAATGCTGTGTCCGAAAGGCAACTACAATTTCGTAGCAGTAATTGTAGTTGCCTAAATAAATTTTAATTGTTTCTCTCATACCATTAGATTTTGAAACACTAGGACCATGGTGCATTGCGACCAAAATTTTATTTGAATACATTGGCAACAAATTAACATCAATAACTGGCAGCTCAAAGGCAAAAATGTACCTGAAACAAAGGCTTTCCCTCGCTATTCAACGAGGGAATGCTATATCAATTTTGGGTACTCTGCCCGTGGAAAATCATTGGAAGAGATTTTTTTTCATTTACTAAAAAAAGAAGGAAATTTTGTAGTGTAATACAATTTTTATAATTAACAGCTTCATAATCGAACTTAGTCCATACTTTACTGTGATGTCACTGTCAAATCTAATTATTTCTGAGAAGATCGTGGTCTGAGCTGAAAGCTTTTTATTTTATTTTTATAATTCATGTTTTATTTTTTAATTATAAAAAAACTTCTCCTAGGGACCATCCTTCCGGAAGTGAACCGAGGATGCAAGAAGCAAAGTGAATTCCTATATTGAATGTTCAGTAATGCTTGATTTCTTACAATAGTGTCTGTCTTATTTAAGGCAAACACGAATATGAAGAAAAAAAAAATTAAAAAGTTCTGTCCATGAAGGTCAAAATTACAAAAGAAAATACATACGAACTAGGTTTAGCGTACGAATACACGCTCGTTTTGTTTTCTTGGCGTTGCAAAACTATCGTTTTGCTTGATACTCATTCAATGTTAAAACAAGAAAAACCTAAATAATTTACAGTGTATTCATAATAATTGACCACTTATATTGTAGTAATGACTTCTCAAACTATGTAAAGAAGAAAGAAGCAAAGTTTGAAAGATTCAATAAGTAGAAAATGTTTTATATAAATATTAAGAGCTAGAGAGATATGATAGCAGTTATCTATTATGAAGTTAATTCAGAATAATTTCGGTATTAAAAAAAAAAAAAAAAAAACGGAAATATCCATTTAAATAAAAGACATGGATACAGTAGGTTCGGGAAAAAAAACTGGATGAATGTGTAAAGAGTTTAATTTAGACTTTTAGACTAACTCACAACTGCGGACCCTTACGGTTACGAATTGAAAAATGGATTGAGATCCCACTGAGTGCAACATTTTTTTCGAAACGTTTCGCAATATTTTGTCTTGAATTTTGAACGGGAAGTGTTGCAAAGTGTTGCGATGCAATGTTTTAGTCAGTGGAGTCCGAACTCATTTGATTCTAAAGGAAGAACCGAGCGTGTCACAACGTTTCATCGTTGTGATACGCCACGCAACTTTGCGAGATAAAATGTTGCACTCAGTGGGATCCTGGCCTAACTAGTGTAATTAGAAACACAGATAGCTGTCCAATTATCTCCATTCTGATTCGTACAACATATAGAATAAAAAAACCAAATACAAAATAGACTTGCAATTTTTAATTTTATGGGACTTGAATAATTATTGATTTTAGGCATTAGGGGAAAATAAAAAATGTTTTCTAAATTTAACTCTTTACATTAATAGTGACAGAATAGATAGAAAAGTGAAGATTAAAAACATTGAAATCAATAAAATAAGAGAACAACACGTTTTTGATCACTATAAATTTCCTAATGAAATGGAACACCAAAATAAACTATTTCCAATCGTATTAACACAGAAAACAAAACTGTTTCAGGAAAAATAATAATCAATAAAATTAATTTTCTACAGGGACACCTTAAAGATTTTTTTGTCTTTCAAAATACTTAAATAAATCTTGAAGGATCCTAATATTTACAGAAGAGATACAATATTTTAAATATTAATTGATCTGAATTGAAAATGATTCCATAGTAGGAACAAAATATCCAAAAATAAATGTGCCAAAATTGAGCATAGAAAACCAAGTAAAACTATTAAAATTACTATAAATAAAAATAATAACAGTAAGTAGTAATAATTATTTAAAATGGAAGAAATTTTACTTTTTTGGCATTGGGAGGGTCTGGAGAGTCAGCCTGTTTCGAGGTGAACAGAAAAATATGCCCAGTGTTGGAATCTATCTCACAACATTTAAAATGAAGGAACAAATCCATCACTCAATCCAAGAGATTGGCTTAACCAGAAAATAGTAAAAAGCACTTGAATGTGCTATGTTTCAGAACACCCATATATCATCACTGTTCTGATTCAAACTTTCTGTTGGGTCAGTACTGTTGGGTGTGGCCATTGCACAGAGTTATGCCAAACAAAACAAACCTCTGGCACTGTAGTTTTACTTATCTTACGAGCTAAGAATATACTCAGTCAAGCCTCTTAAAATAATACTAAATATGATCCATTACATGCTAAATCACGACACATTATGCTATATCATACAGAAATAAAAGATTCCACAATTTTTTCTTAATAAAAATTAACAAAAATGAAGAATGTACAATTAAATTTATTCATGAATCCTAAAACTCAAATAAACTTTTAGACCATAAAACGTATGTACTTCATTTTTTTAATGGTCTCCAAGTAACTGGAGACTCTACGTAAACTTCAAAATTAGTTCTAGGTTCTCATTTTTGTGTAAATCACCAGAGTGTAATCAGAATAAAATTACACAAAAATAGAACTTGTTATTATTCCCCATGTTTTTGGTCTCGAACCACCAACCTCCAGGCTACAAATCTGCTGCCTTATCAATTAGAGCTACTAAGGTCAGTATTGTTACTTATTTTATTAATCATACTTCTCAAAACAAATCATCTAATTAATCATACTTTACAGTATACTTTACTCATTTCATTATTCACACCCTGCAATAATTGCAAATCTCATCTACTTTATCATCCTTAATAGTATAACGTATCTAACATACTCATTATCCCTCACAATATATACTATCTTAGTATAATGTATCTAACATACTCATTATCCCTCACAACATATACTATCTTAGTATAATGTATCTGACATACTCATTATCCCTCACAGTATATACTATCTCCCAGGCCCCGATTCAGGGAACAAGGTCTCATAAGCAGGGGGCAGGTCCTTCTCCTCTGCCTGTGCGGGAGCCAGGGGCGTCGTGCAAGTGGGGGAGCGGCGTACAGGCTCCTCCCCCGCCGGCACAGAGGCGAGTTCGGTGAGATTCCGCGGCGGCTTGGGCCCACACAGGAAGTTGCAGTAGTGGAATGTCCAGAAGAAGAGGATGAGGACAAAGATCATGGTGAATATTCCCGCCACTGCCCCTAGCAGCACCTTGGTGCCCAGCCCTGTGGCAATGCCTTTTGAATCTATGATCAATGAAATTTTCTCATTATTTTAAAAAAAAGTTCGAGCACGTGATAACTTTTGTGCAATATAATGAGTTTAGGTTTTTTTGTCTCTCTCTCTGACATGCATTGGTTGATTGTGGACAACAAAGAGGTAGAATAAGTCTTGATTAATAATGCTGTTGAATCACTAAAAAGTTATATGTTGTTGTTATTGATTTACAGATATTGTCCATTTATATAAAATTGCTAATGTAATAAACTATAATTTAATTATTTTATTATATAAAAAAGTACGAGTATAAGACAAAAAAATACACAACAGACTTTGTTTGGTCTAAGTTCTATGATGGTTGCAACTTTTCTATGATAGTTGACACTTTTCCTATTGTTTCTTTTACTTACCATTTAAATCCACTCCGCATGGGTGTTCATCTGTGCAATCCAGAAATGGACAGTTGACAACTCCATCATTGAAGTACTCTTTCCAAATACAAATGGGCCCACCAGTTGTCCCGCACATCTTGTAGGAGCCCATATTGTACTTACACTCTGATGTGAAAAATAAGATTTTTACATGAGAAATTTATGATAAGTAAGGAGAGCACCAGTTCACTATGAATGTGGCAAGGGTACTGTAAATAATAAAAGGATATTGTCCCTCCTTACAGGCTTCTAGCCAGACTAAGAGCATCTCCATCTGAATTTATGGTGTTTTTAAAAAGGTGATAACTGATAAACCTGTCCTTTGCCCAGGAACAACATAATTATGTTAGTTGATTTAATAATGCTAGTCAATTTAACCATCATGGTTACAGCTGGGAGGAGTGATGGTCTCCACATATTTCTGTCCTGAACCACACATTTCTATGTGTGATCAACCATCATGAGAACTTTTTCTTTATAAGCCTTTATTAAACCCTTGGGAAAAACAACAAAGTAACCTGGCTTGTTAGGGTTGGCTAGATGGCTAGTCTCTTATCTATTTACAGTCCTCTATTAAAACACTTTCTCACGATTTCTCATCCCTCCAGCTAGAATAATGCTAGTAAGTGAGGTTTGCTTACCTTGGTATGATGTAAAAGCCATTTCTAATGCAAGATCATGTGTTTCATAAGAAGGATAAGGTCCAATGTGAATTTTGACATCAAGAGAACCTTTTGTTTCCATGAAAGTATTCTGTCCAGTCTCCCAACTACCAAAAAATGTTTTCATCATGTTCCCAGTTGATGGCATATTCTTGCCTTCATTATTCACAAGATCCACTTCTCCACAATATTTTTGGCTCCATTCTCTACTATTTGAAAACTGAATGTTCAATGATGATAAGAGATTTTTGTCTCCACTAGAGAACTGAAAGTTTAGAATAGATTTCATACATTATTCTAACAATAAATACCATTTTATAATCAATTTCCTGGTTTGGCCAATTTAATGCAAACTTGTAGGCTGTAGCCACAAGGAAGTAAGCAATAGACCCAAAATGTGTTAGAGATGCAAAAATAGGAAACATCTCATAAAATAACAATCATGTCTCAGGCTGTTCATTCCCCAAGAAATGATAGTTGAGTGGTATGGAATAATAAAAGAATTCTTTATATTTTTACAATGTGCTCTTAAAATTTCCCTTTTAGTAAGTACTATGTGTACTTTAAGGGAAAAGCGTTGGTTGAATGAGCAGGATAGCAGTAAATTACAATGAGCCCCAGGTTTAAATCTCTTACTTCAAATGCATTATTTTTGATGGTTAAAAATTATCAAATAATTGATATAATGTAAGTACATCACTTTTTCATTAACCTTTTCTCACTTAAAAAAGGTAAGGCTACTCAATCTGTTTTCTGTGATACCTTGGAGCTTAGAAGCTGTTTGGTAGATGTTTTAAAGGATTCTCTTTATATAAATTCTAAAAAGTCTAAAAAATAATGCTATTATTAAAATTTACCTGTACATAATCAATACAAGAGACATTTTGATCTTCTGTTATATAAGTTCTGAATTTCATCTGTTGAATCACAGCAACAACACCAGCACTACCGCCATCTACACTAAACATACAATCAAATGGGTACTTTCCCGTCATGGTATTAAAAAGCTTCTCTTGTCGCACAATGATGCCAGATTTGTTTTCATAGCCCAATTTGATACTTTTCTTGTTTAGAATTATTGAGCACAATTTATCACTTTCTAGTAGATCTGAAAATAAAATGTTAGGTAAATAGTGAGTTTGCACAAGATATGGTCCGAAAATTCTTATGAAATGCTAATTCAATCAATGGGAAGTAGAAATTTGAATTTGAGTAATCTCAACATTATTTTTCATGTTTTTTAAACCAAAGATGAAAACTCATTGAACACATGTGCAGAAATGACTTCTTCAAAATTAGCATCACCCTATTTTTTTAATTATAGAATATGTTAGTTGAACTAACATAAAATGTAAGAATTGAAAAAACTAAGTGCATGTACAGAAACAATTTTCTGTCAAAAATTCAATTAGCATAATATATCACAAACCTGTCTAATGAGAGAATCTCTTGTAAGCAGGACCTATTTAATAATATTGCCTTATTTATACTGCCCGATAAAGACTATTTTTGACCCATTATTTCAGCAGTAAGCCCAAGACATATTATTATGTGGTAAAAATCCCTTATGGGATGATAACTTGTCATGTCCCGGCTGGGTTTCAAACCTACAACATCTGGATTCCCAGAGTGCTGCCTTTACCACTGAGCTACCGGGAGAGACAGGATTAAAAGAACACTACTTGATTTTTTAACTGTAGACTGGTTGGCATTTCACAAGAGAAGGCCCAATTATCACACCAACCTCTATTAGATCTATTGAGGCCAGTTGATTCAATTTGTTTTTAACGTCCTGATTTGAAATAGTCAGGATAGAGGTTTCACCCTATCCTCACATTAACCTCACCCAAGAGTGGAAACAGGGTGTTTACGCAAAATTAAAAGTTGAATAGATGCTTAATTTTGATTATTTTTGTAATATCAACTGTTGATAAAATCAGAAGTTACCTGCCTACATTAATTTATTCAAATAGAAGCCTTATAGGTCAACAAATAAAGCATACTGATTTCACCACTGTCCTAATATTTATTTCTAGATAAGATGCTCAAGGGACAGATGGATCTGACTTACATTCAGTATAGAAGAATGCCTGGTTTATAATTGAGCAGAATACCACACAGGCGAATATAACACTTTCCGTCTGCATGGTAGGAAATTTATGTTTTTCTTTACTCCATAGTATGTAATGGTCACTTTCATTTATTGGATAACTAAAGCAGCGCTTAGCAGATGAATCATTAGATGAAAATTCAAGGAACAGGGAAATTATCAAATCAACTTCTTAATTTTTCCTATTTCATTTTACTTCCGAGAAATTTCTAATATTAGAAATCGGAAGTATTGTGTTCGTTTTTGTAAAAAAAAATATTTTTTTGCTCCGATTTCAATTTTTTTCATATTTCTGGACGTTTCATAACCTCCTGAGCAAATTTGGTTTTGTGTCTGTCTGTCGGTCCGTCGGTCTGTCGGTCTGTCTGTCGGTCTGTCTGTCGGTCTGTCTGTCGGTCTGTTTAAAACGATTCCTTGTAACGCGCAAATCTCGGAATCTACTCTACCGATTTTGATGAAATTTTGCACACATCTAGGAGACATTCTGCAGATGGTCCCATTTTAAATTCATCGAATTCGTACTAGCGGTTCTTGGTGAAAGAGACCATGCGCCTGACCACTAACTTTTTACTTAAACGCTGATATCTCGTGAACGGTACACTCGATTTTGATGAAATTTTGTATGGTTATGCATATTATTATTTTACATAGGCTTTTTATATTTATTTTTAAATTAATAATGATTTGACTCTGATATTTAAGAAAATCCGAAATTTTGGACAAAGAAGTCAAAAAATAAGGATCACGACTTGCCGATACAGAATTTTTTGTAGAATCTAGAATGTATAAAAAACAATATTCTACCATATAAAACAAATTTGAAGAAAATCGGTTGAGCCGTTTTAGAGATACAAGTAATTTTCTAAAAAAATCTCAAATTTGGCACGTGTTTACAATGTGAAGCAATCACGAGGAAGTATTGTGTCCATAATTGGCAGTGTTTTTTTATCTTCTAAAATAAAAATAGTTTACTTTTCCTTTTGTTTACTATTCCTTTTACAGTGTTGCAATATCTTCAACTTCTACAAGATGAGTCGTATTTTTCTTTCTAACTAAAAAAAATTTCCTGGTTAGGTTTTTTCCAAATATTTCCATTTTATTCCAAGGTCATTCGTGAAAGAAAAATGCGTTTGGTTACTTTTAAAGATAAACAATAGACTTAACCTATAAAAGAACTGGAAGCAAGAATTTTCTACTTCCACTTTGGTTAGCAAACTCTACTGGCGCTATCTTGACGAATCCTTTGGAACTAACGTTTTTCGTGTTTTTTATAACTTTGGAAGTGGAAATTTTTCCTATTCCAAAAGAAAAATGACTTGCTTCCAGTTTGGTTCATTTTATTCCCGTTTGGTTATGCCGTATTTTTCTTTCTAACCAAACGGGAATAAAATGAACCAAACTGGAAGCAAGTCATTTTTCTTTTGGAATAGGAAAAATTTCCACTTCCAAAGTTATAAAAAACACGAAAAACGTTAGTTCCAAAGGATTCGTCAAGATAGCGCCAGTAGAGTTTGCTAACCAAAGTGGAAGTAGAAAATTCTTGCTTCCAGTTCTTTTATAGGTTAAGTCCATTGTTTATCTTTAAAAGTAACCAAACGCATTTTTCTTTTACGAATGACCTTGGAATAAAATGGAAATATTTGGAAAAAACCTAACCAGGAAATTTTTTCTGGTTAGAAAGAAAAATACGACTTTAGAAAGAAAAATACGGCAATGGTCGACATTTAAACAGATTTCTTTAAAAATATCTGTGAATTTCAAGTTTTATGTTTTAGGCATAGCTAAATCTACGCGCTATGGTTTAGGTACAATTTATTTGTCATTCAATTAAATATAATCAAAATAAGTGAGTAGCCCCGCACCTCCATCTGTTCTGGGCTTAATAGCTTTAGTTCTGGGCTTAATAGCTTTACTTATAAAACTTTGCCCTTATAAGATTTTCTATTATTATTATTATGATTATTTACAAAATTCTAAATAAATTTAACGATTTTTATGATATTTGACAGCTCCTAGAAGGAAGAGGAATCATTAAAAAAAAAAAAATATGATATAGGTAAACCTGATTTGTTCCCACGGACATTATCGTCCATACACTTTCTCACACCCTCTAGAGTCTAGAAAACATAACATGTCATTTTTTTTAAATTATGACTGTTTGTGTTGTTTATCAAAAAAGGTTACAGAATTTGTCTATTAATGGGGCTTTCCCACATTTTTTAAAAACCAATTATTCTTATGGTTTAGAACACGCTGATTCTATTGGTGACATCCATTTTCAATTTAGGAATCGCAATCATTGAGAAAATTTCATTTGAAAATCGGAAAATTTGAAACACCCTAATTTTCGCGGGCAGCCATTTTTGTTTTGATGACGTCAAAAGTATGTAAACATATTTTTTGGAGTTTTGAAATACTACAGTTTCCATAGGTTTCTCATAGGAATCACTTCAATGAAATTGATTTTTTTAAGCCTTCAGTGAATGAAAAACAGTAATTAATTTGTTATAAGTACTATCCTTGATACTATAGCTGACTATTATAAGAATTGATTGTGGAACACGTTGTGAAAACGATGTGGAACACGTCGATTGAAAATGCGGTATTCTCTCTAGACCAGCGGTCGGCAACCTTTTGAACTACGCGGACCCCTAGCTTATCTTGAAATTTTTTAAGGGACCCCCAAATTACCAATGGGGGGGGGGGGGGGTATGAAAGAAAAGTAGTTAGGCTGAAGTAGGGTACTTCGGACTATTTATGATTCGAGTTCATGAGCTATTTTTCTTCTCCTTTTTTTATATCCTGAAATGGCTTCGCGGACCCCCAATTTAGCTCTCGCGGACCCCCGGGGGTCCGCGGACCCCAGGTTGCCGACCGCTGCTCTAGACTCCTCGAGTCTAGCTTGCCGATACTACAGTCGCGACCTTGATAATTTCTATTTTCTGTTTTCGTTCTGTGAGAATTCGTGATTCGCGAAGGGTTGAAGAGTCCAGCATACTGTCGGTCAAAACCAGTTGCTACGATCGAGTTAGGATGCTGGGCCTTTGAACACTTTGCAAATTCACGTTTCACTTTTACAGAAGACTGATGATGTTGTTACTTATTGTTAACACTCCCAATCTCAAAATAGCCACGTGTATACAATGCGAATCAATCACGAAGAAGCATTGTGTCCGTAATTGTTTTAATAGGAAAAAATGCAATATCCAATAAGAAGAAGAGGTTTACATTAGCGTCATATTCGATATCGGACGTAAAAAAGCAATATAGAGATTCCTATAAAATCTCTAGCCTACACGGCACAGAACTTCTCATTTTTACATAACACAATAACCTTGTATATAGTTAGTTCGCAATCCAGTAATTGTTATCAAAGACACTAAAGTTGTCCTACTCAAATTTAATTAGGTACCAGTAAATCGTGGGGCTTGTAATTACCAATAAATTTTAAAATAAACCAAAGATTTCACCGATCTTTGTCCTAACCACGCTGGACGTTTCTTAACCAAAGCGAGCGATTGGACGGCTGGCTGCACTTGAATTTGGTTTGCTAAGTACGTCTGCAGCACGCGTGAAATACACGCGTAAATTGAAGAAATTGGCCATTGTAAAAGTCCTTACTGCAGGTAAATTTCCACTGACAGCCTTTGCAATACCGTCATCTACTGATATTTTAGACATTGTTAGTTAACATTGAAGTTTAAAATACTGCATTAGAGTTAAAATTCACAAATTTATTACAGTTTTAAATTGACTCTTCACATTCAACTGTAATGTAATTCTACACACAAAATTCGAAGTAGCGTTTCAAAATTGTTCGTTTACATACTTTTGACGTCACAGCGTAGGCGACCAATCAGATTGCGTTATTTCAAGGAAGACCTTTGGAGAGCCTTTTCATCCCTAAGGAATGACTTTTTTAATATTTGGACATCAAAATCGTGTTCCTCGGGTCTTTTTACATTAGAATCAATCATGTGCTAGAAAAAAATAGTCATTTGGGAAAGCCCCATTTCGACCTTGATTTCACCCTTAATTTTCCTTCCGTCCCTAAAATATAATCCAGGTTTAATTTTTGGCCCTAAAACGCAATAGGTACGACATCTGGCAACATGTACTTTGAATTCCGAAGAAAAAAAAAACAATATAAACAAGTGATAATATTTGATAAATTATTGTAATTTTACAGATTATATGGTTAATTATATTTTCAATTAATATTATAAGAGCTTTTCTCTCGTAGTTTCTTATCAAAGTAGTCAAATGAAGATCTTGTCTATGTTAAGTTAAGTGAGTGTTCTCCCTGTCTTACGCTCATGCGAATTCCATACAGTCCACTCTGTACCTTCATGAACCTTATCAAATAAAGATTCCTCTACCTACTTTCTTTTCTTAACTGATCCACTTTAGAATCAATGTTATTGAGTGCTGACCCATGAAGTTCAATCTCGAACTACACGACGAGCGCTCTTTCAAGTGACCATGCCCATGGTTTTTTTTCCCAACTATAACATTGCAAAATGAATGATGATTTCATACCTCAAGAAACAAATCCAAACGAAATTACATCCCAAAGGAGACTCTACAAATTCAATATCAACAAATGGATCTATTCCTCAGGACAATTTTCATCAGTTCACAGAAGAGTCAATCAGAAAAGGGCCTCTGAGTGATTTTGTTTTCAAAGAAAAATGTAAGCATGACATACAAATGATTAATAGATAGTATGCCAGTGTCAATGGCATGTTGAATAGGTACATATTTTTCTGAAGATCATTTGGGTTAAGCAACAGTGAGGTTTCTTGTTGAGTGACTACCCAGTTGTGAACCAATGTGACATTGGCTATTGAACTCCTCCTGGTTCAACCTAGGATGTTTGTAAATGATCTTCAAGGTTTCAGAGCCTTTAAAAAAAAAAAAAAAAAAAAAAAAAATTAAGATAAACAGACAAACTTGCATTTGCACCACACCTGAGGGAAAAAGCTCTCACACATTTTAAGTTCTCATTCCTAGTAGGGGTTTTTTATTAGGCTTTAGTTAAGCTTCTCTGGATATGAGGTGTGTAAATAAAGTAATGAGACTGGCCACATCACTTTTAATCCAGCAATGCTGGAGAAGCGAGGCTTTGAGCATTGTCAGGTGCACATGTGATACAAATTGAACTCACTACAGTCATTTGTTTCTCTGTAGCATTGGTTTTTGTGAGAGAAAAAAAAAACACTCTTTTCTTGTCCATTCTAACATGAGTGGTGTCAATTATGAGTGTGTGCTTAAACAAGTTTTTCTTCAAACTTGGACACTATGCAGCAGAAACATTTGATGTTTCAGTAATACATCTCAATGTGAGTCTCAACGCGATTAAAACAAGAGAAGTTGAAGATATTTTGGAGCAATCAATCCTATGCATCAAAATGGTGCATATATAGCAACCTAGGCTTGCTCTGTTTTGTGAAAAGAGAGTAAAATTTACCTCTCTTGGAGCCAAAATTGCAGTATTAAACTTGCCTTCAAAACTAGACATTTACCTACCTTTTATTTCACTCTCCTAAAGGTTTTTTTTGTGATTGTGATAGGTAGATACACAAAGACCTCAGAAAAAACCAAAGTCAAATTGACTTTCTTTGAAAAATGAATTTGTCCATGTTATATAGGTAGGTACCTACGTACCTATATTGTTTTCTTCAAAAGTAAGTACAATCTAATCAAAATCATACTACAGTGAATGCAATAATTTTCATGTTTTAAAAAAAATCCATTTCAATGTTAATCTGTCCCTGAGGTCCATATGTAAGGAGTGAGAATGTCAAAGCAGGGACAGTACAGATAATAAGGGATATGAAATAATAATTTAATCTGTCTGCTGAGAACAGGAAATCCATTCTCACACTCTTGTTTTATAAGAATCATAAGTTAGTATGAGAACCATGGCATTGTCCATAATACAACAGTACATTTGTTATGAATATCATGATCAATATTCTATATCTCTGTTAGTTTATTCTCATCATCCTCAGGTACCTGAAAATGAATGCATGTGTATTTCTTTTTTTGTGATGAAAACATAGGTTCTTTGTAAATTTCATTTCCATTTGTAACAATATTCAATATGTTGACATTTATTTTAATGCTGCTCATCTTATTTAAATTAATCACTTAATTATGTTTTTCATTCCTTGTTTGTATTTCATTGTCTTGTACTTTATTTCATTACTCATGTAATACTTGTTTCTATGTAAATCGAGCTTGTCCTGTATAAAATTACAAATTACAAAGTTTATTTTTTTCTCATTTCAGATGGGTTCCCTTTGGAACAGTCTCATTTTCAGTTGGACTTGAAGCAAGGGCTGAAGAATGAGCTGGCTGTAAAATATTTTACTCACTTTGTTCAAATTAAAGGCTTTTATAATGTATACAAATTGTTAAGGACAATAGAATCTTTAATATCAACCTGTGATACCAATGAATCTGAAAATAGTAGTAAGTGAATTGTATAATTATATTCAAAACGGTACTACTAATATGCATGATAAGGTAAGGTATATTTTTAATTTTTTTTTTCTTATTAATAATCCCCAAAATATTCCACTTGAAAAAAAAATCTCTTTTTTATTTTTACAATTCAATGGAATGAAAGCCATATTTACAACTAAAAACATCAATAATAATATTTTCTTAACATATACACATGACCGGCACCATTTACAGTGAGTACATTGTGTACAAATACAATCATGGGATTACTGGTGAGAGCACTATATTCTCAAGCTGTCCCACCAGCAGGACCACCAGTTCATTCTGTGGAAAGCTCATTTGTCCCAAGGGTGGGACAACCAGTGTGTATTACTAGTTACTTCATAAAAATAATTATTTTTCTATTTAATTAATTATAAGACCAAACTGATAATTTCTTCAGAAAAAAAAACATGATAAAGTTATAGAAAAGACAGAGTACAAAATATTGAGTATCCTAGATCTTTTAACTATTGTAAAACTTCTTTGATTTTATAAAAAATCCCCCTTAATCTTTTGAAATCTCTCCAACTAAAAGTATTATCTTCTTATATTCCAGATAAGAGTTTAGGTTTAGAATGTGATATGCTGGAGGTGTGGAATCTATGCAAGGAGGAGGAATCTCAGGGCAGGCTCAACATTCCAGAAGGACTCAATAAGGAAATGAGCTCAGGGGGACACAGGCTTTTGGAGTCTGATGTCCGGATATTGTATGATGCTCTTCTGCAAAGTCTAGATGTGTGAGTAGATTAGAATTGCATTTTGTGAGTAGATTTGGTGTCAACACTTCTCTTGTCTCATCTTAGAAATCATGATTTTGTCTCATCATATGAGAAGACATAATTCAAGTCCCATTTTGTTTCAAGTCCATCTTAATAGATTTATAGTAGTCACTGTGGCAGAGCGAGTTAGTGCGCTAGGCATTGCACACATGGTGACCTGGGTTCGATTCCCAGCGGGGGAGGATTTTTTCTGCTCTGTACTTGGATGTTCAGGGTCCACTCATACCTCGTGAGGAAAAATGAGTAGCTGCTTTAATGTGAAGCAGCGACCAGTGGCAGAATCTTAGGCAAAAAAAATAATACAAGATATTGTAAATTAAAGTGGTAAAGTCCTATGATTCTGCGCTACCCACTAAAATTGTGACATAATAACACAAAGAAAAAGCATTATATTATATTATTATTATATCAGTCAGATGTTGAATATAGCACAAATAGCTCACTAGTACAGTGCATAAGATATCATATTTCAAATTTATGGTTAACAAAAAAAAAATGGTCACAAATATTCTTATTTTACGAGGAAAGCAGCAATGAGCACAGGTCACATGTATTTGAATAGGCTATTGTATCATGCCTTTTTTTTGTTTTTTGTGAGATATATCTTCTTTCTCCCTAGAATATTAAGATAGCATATTATATTCTTAATGGTCCCATCAGTCTGACCTAATACTAAATTTAAAAAAATAAACATTGTGAGATTTTTTCCAAATTATGTTGAATTATAATAATTTAGAAGACCCTCATGTTTTCAACACAAAGAATTTTTTTCATTATCATGCTAAGTGGCAAAGAATACCTACTTAAGGCATCAACTTTGCCCTGGATCACTAAAAAAATTGTTAAGTAATCACTTTTTTTTTTTTTTTTTTTTAAGTGGGGTTTAACGTCGCTTTCAACTGCTATGGTCATATCACGACGGGGGTTTTACCCTCCATTCGCAGGAAACTCACAAACCTGCTACTCACATTGACCTCACCCAGCCTGAGTGGGGCCGGGAAAAGCCAGCGTCACGAGAATTAGAATTTGAATGGTCACCCATTCAAGTCTTAACCTCGCTGGATGTCGCTTAACTTCGGTGTTCTGAAGGGAACCGGTGTATTCAACATGCCATCGACGCTGGCTAGTAATCACTTTAATTTGATTGATTAATTATGTATTTTTTTCTTGTCTCTTTTGTATTTAATGTCGAATGTTTTTTTTTTTTTTTAAAGTGGGGTTTAACGTCGCTTTCAACTGCCATGGTCATATCACGACGGGGGTTTTACCCTCCATTCGCAGGAAACTCACAAACCTGCTACTCACATTGACCTCACCCAGCCTGAGTGGGGCCGGGAAAAGCCAGCGTCACGAGAGTTAGAATTTGAATGGTCACCCATCCAAGTCTTAACCTCGCTGGATGTCGCTTAACTTCGGTGTTCTGAAGGGAACCGGTGTATTCAACATGCCATCGACGCTGGCTGTCGAATGTTTTATGAATGAAAGTAAAGAATAATTGCATGATAATAATATGATGATTGTATTTTATTGACAGGCTATGGATGGATTTCACAAAATCTGAGTGCTATTGTAAATATGAGGTGGAAATTTTAACAAGTGATAACGTAACTCTCGCAGATATTCTGTTTCATCCTACAGGAATGTCCTACTTCATGGAGGTAAGTAGAGGTTACCTTCTAAAGTACATTGTTTCTTGGTCAGAGGACAATTTTTGGATTTTTTTCTTCTAATGGTATGACTGTACGATTTACCTACCTGCCTACTCCAAAATGGCTCATGTGGTTTTAATTTACATTTATTAATAATAAAAAAAATGAGATGAAAAACATGAACAGAGTCATTTAATCATTCAATGAGTGGATTTTACTTTTACGGCTAAAGAAGAGTAAATAAAGTAGGATTTCTTTATGGTGAAGCAGAATTAAGGCGTCTACACAATTTTGGTGGATACTTCAACATTACTAAGAGCCTCCTTTACGTTTCCCAATTAATTTTAATTATTTTGACACTTTGGTAATGCTGTCCCTTGTCATTACTAATATCTAACACCTCGGCCGAGGTGTGAAGAACTCCCTATTTTAAAAAGAGACAGCGCAGAGTGTATAAGTGACTACAGTATGTATGTATCTCTGATTTTATTTGTGGTGAAGCACAAAAGCCTCTTCACAATTTTTGTGGGTAGCGCAGCATTACTAAGAGCCTCCTTCACTTTTCGAATTCTATTACATTAATTTCTTTTTACTCTGGTGATGCCGCCACTGGTCGTTACTCGTACAAGTAACTACTCATGTTTCCTCACGAGCTATGAGTGGACCCCGAACATCCAAGTACAGAGCAGAAAAATTCCTGCCCCGTCGGGGATCGAACCCGGGTCACCATGCGTACAATGCCTAGTGTGCGAACTCACTCGGCAACGGTGACTACAAGTAACTACAGTGGACTTTGTGAATAATTATGTGAAAGAGAAAAGTACATAGTGATTAAAATCCCATCCTGTTCGGGATCGAACCCAGGTCACCGTGTGTACAAGCCTTGTGCGCTTCACCACTCGGCCATTCTGACTAATAAAAGCAATAATTATGAAGAGAAAAAAGAATATTATTAGTTATGTACACTGAAAAAAATCTACTGAATTCGGCTGGAGTTCCATAATACAATACAAATGATATGATCATATTGATTGAAGTTATAGTCATAATTGTAAAAAAAAATCTCAATATAAATGAATGATCCACCAATTTATAATGTTTAAAAAATGGAAGATTAAGTAAAGTGATTTTATGCTAACATCACAAGTATTCACGAGATGTAATTTATAAAATAAAAATATTATCATCATACACAATCATACATATATTTTTTACTCAACAATCTCACCATACATACAATTTTTACTTAAATGGTCGATATTTACATAAAACACTAAGCTAACAGAACTTGATCAAGATTGTTGATAGTCTGCACTGCAATGTCCTCTAAACTGATCATGTTGATATGTAATGTACTACCCGTGTTGGGTTCAAGGGACACGGTCTGGTCTTAGTATATTTTCCTTGCTCAATATACCTAAACAAAGTCATTGTTCATCTCTGTACTGTTTGTATTTTATATATTCCATGTTGCTCATGTTAACATTTATAAAAAAAACAAAAACAAAAAATAATATTTAGATGGTCACAAACAGTAGGAACCAGGAAAGGACCTAAGTATTGTCTCAGAGAAATGCAAATTGAACCAAACATGCATAATATGATTTAAAAACTAAACATACTGCTGTCTTCACGGTCAAGTGGCCAGTCATTGACACATTATCTCTCACACGTAGAGACTTATTATAGGGAAGTTTTTCAATGGTGTTGAACTTGAATTTCTGATACATTGGTTTCCTCATCTATGTATTGTAAGCTGAATGTAAAGCTGCATTCTAATGGCCGGGTCTAGATGCGGCTACCAGGTCCGGCTCATGTAGATTTAAGGTCACGTGGGAATCGTACCAGCTACCCACATTGACCTCATTCAGCCTGGGTAAGGCTGGAAATGCCAGCCTCGCGTGTTTGGATGGAACATAATTTTCGTCGAAAAGTCTGCCCCAACCGGGAGTCGAACTCTGAAACTCTGGACTACGGGCAGTAGTCACAACCATTACGCCACGGAGGCTGGCCGATAGACTTCTTCCATAATTGCTAACACTTCCTCTTCTTCTCCTTCTTTTTAAAATAAAAAAATAAAATCAAAATACAATACATAGCTACCACTTATACATTAATAAGAAGTCCTGAAGTAATGCCACTTGGCGCGGCGGTTCCAGTGTAACAACTAATAAATTATTACGTAAATGAAGGGGTTTTTTAGACTACCAAAAAACCTTCTCACTGGCTCATAAAAAATTACCTACGCTAGTATTTGATGCAAATTTTCCCGCTTCTATTAAAAAGAGCTACCTCTTACACACATTAGAATGTGTTATATTCTGTTATATTTCTTTGCATGCCGCTTCTAACTACATTTTTACTTCTTTTACGAATAGGAAGTTAAATCACAAGTCGCAATACTTGTGTACTATGTTTCTTCTTATCATCACAATGTTAAGTTCTTCACACTGCAACAGTCTGTACCTACTAGGGAGTACCGCGTCTGATTTGCATTACGTCCGTGCATTGTAACAACAGGAGCTAATTATTTCGCCAATGTGAACTCATTAGCTTCCCATAGTGTTCATGTGTTTTCCTCTTGTTCTCGCCCTAATGTACCTCACACGTGGCTCAGTGGTTAAGAGTTGCTGTTGCTGGCTGATCCGGAGGTTGTGGGTTCGAATCCCAGGCGGAGCGGTAAATTCTGACCTAGTTTTTTCCGTTTCCGGAATGGCATTGATTTAAAGGTAAAGTGGCCTGAAGTAATGCGAAAGCGGTTCCGTGGCAGAACTACCTTTCCAAAAAAGTACCTCACAATGCTATGGTTTGAAAAACATACTTACTTGTATGCAAAATAAAAAGTAGATGTCACGATTATAAAACTCGGCTTACTAAAAAATTGCCGTAGTTAGGTCTCGAACCACCGACCTCAAGGTTAGGAGTCGAGCTTGCGGTCGCTTGATAGTATTATTAATTTTATACGCCACTGGCACAGTTACTGATCGACTTTTGGCCACATTATGAAACAGGATTAAAGTTGAGCTAAGCCAGACACTCCCTCAAAAGTTTCAACAGCGCACTCACTATAGCCCGAATTTTTTGTTGTTGGCATTTTTAGGCAAGGCCATAGCCCGAGTTTTTATTATTATAAACTGGTTGGGGTCCAACAAGAAGAGCCCCAATTCTCACACCGACCTCTATTAGATCTATTGTGACCAATAGCCCGAGTTAAGGAATGTGAATTTGTTATTGAAACACTTTTTATATACACTAGGATTCAAATTTTGATAGACTAATACCCACAAGATCAGTTCACCACCAACATTTTTCAGTTCCCTTGATAATGTCTAAGAAATAGACGAAACTCGAGTCAAGAAAAGTAAGTTATCAAAATTTGAATCCTAGACATATATGAAAAGTGTTTCAATAATTTACTTGCAACTCTTATGTCATAGAAAGTAAGTTTTTTTTTTTTTTTTTTTTTTAATGCTGCCCTTATGTTTAGTTCCATGGCACGAAATCCGACCTCAGTAGCTTGATCTATAAGGCGGCGGACTTGTAACCTGGAGGTCGGTAGTTCAAGTCCCGGTTTCAGCGTAGAATTAGTAAAGCGAGTTTGAGTAGTTGTGATATCACGAAAGTGATTAACACTAATATGATAACTTTTTTAAATAACTTTTTTAGTTCCATGGCACGGCCTTACAAGTGGCTTATTTTGATATAGTACTAAAAAGTGAGTAAAGTTGGTGTTCGGATTTTCGGAAGGGCATCCAACCGTAAAAAAAAAATGCCACAACCAACCAACCTCAATCATGAGGTTGAACAATGCCGACCCCAAGTAGGATTGGGAAAAGGCAAAGTGAAAGAAGAAAAAGATTAAAATGTGAGTAAAACTATCATATTTGTGTTAATCACCTTCGTGATATCACAACAGCTCAAAACTCGCTTTACTAAATCCACGCTGAAACCGGGACTTGAACCACCGACCTCCAGGGTACGAGACCGCCGCCTTATCGGTTAAGCTACTGAGGTCGGTTAGTTCTGATATAGTGTAAACGTTCCCAGGAAACAGGAGAAGATAAACACATGCAAAAAGCCATATCGCGCATGTATGTTGCAATAGTGTCATTGTATTACCTTGGAGTGAGATGGTATTGTGTTGATAACGGAATTTGCAAGTGAATCTATTTAGTATTGTATATTCATTTACATAAAAATAGAGATTTCCTTATCAAAAAAAAAAAAAAAAAAAAAAAAAAAAACATCCTCTTATCTCTCTCATACATGATACAATTGATACATTCATACAATCTCTGTATCAACTTTGTTTATATAGATCAGGGGTTCCCAAACTGTGGTCCGCGAGAAGGTTTCAAGTGGTCCCGCTAGGTGGTCCCTAAAAAAAAAAAAAAAAAAAAAAAACAATGCAAATGTCCTTACAAAGAAAAAAAAAATCCTCTAACTTTTATTGAAAGTACCTACTGCTCCGTGGAAAATTATGAAATTAAAAAGTGGTCCGTGGCTTGATGAAGTTTGGGAACCCCTGATATAGATATTTATAGTATTGTTTACAAAATACCTACTTAACTCCGTACAGAAGGAATGGGCAATGTTTTTGTTGTTGTTGCGGAAGTGACGGTTTTGCATTCTGACTGACAAGAATTTATTAATGAATTAGTGACAATTTATCGTGAAACGAGACACAAAATCTGTTTCCGGGGTTTTTTTTTAGAAGAAACAAAATCTCGTTCCGTGTGTTTTTAGACGCGACTGGAATGCCAGGCTGGGTGAGGTCAATGTGGGTAGGAACGTTTATTCAATTTGATACCATTATGTGCACGTATAAATTCTTTTATATTGTTCGTGTAAATATAGGTATCTGTTTACCGACCTCAGTGGCTTGATGGACAAGGTGGCGGACTCGTAAACTTGAAGGTCGGTGGTTCGAGTCCCAAGTGCGGCAAAGGTTTTGTAAGACGAGTTTAACTTGAGCGCGCGATTAGCTCAGTGGTTAAGCACTCGCTTGCCATGCGGAAGGTCCCTGGTTCGATCCCCCGTGCGGACAAAAATTTGTATTCTTAATTTGGTTACAATTGTTTCTAAGGTATACCTTCCGGTGCGCTCGTGTTGACCCAGCACCTAATTTGGATGTATTGTGTCACTTCTCGCCCATCAAAGGTGAGCCATACTACGGGATGGGTAGGCTACAACACAGACCACAAGCGTCTACAGTAGCTACTGTTTCATGGTTACGAAATAAAAACGGCTGTGAAACACTCATGTTTTTAAAAAAAAAAAAAAAAAATTGTGACATCGCGATTGTGATGAATACAAATGTGATAAGTTTTCACTACTAATAGAAACGAGTTTGGACCGTGGTTCGCACTTTTCTCATCCCTACTCGAGCGAAAAACCTTATCTATGTATGTGGGGGTACCACTCTATCTATCCCTTAGTTACCACTTGAGATTCAGCTAAGGTGCGCTTTGCTTTGAATCTCAATTCTGCCGGTTTCATTGTTCCGTTTGAATTCAGGATCTTATTTTTGATTTAAAAAAGACGATTTTTTATTTGTGTAACCACTTTTGTGATATCACAACTAATCAAACTCGCTTTACTAAACCTACGCTGAAACCGGAACTGAACCACCGACCTCCAGGTTATAAGTCCACGGCCTTATCGATCAAGCTACTGAGGTCGGTAAACATTTTTTTTTATTTTTATACTTTGGAGATTGTGATTGTGCAGAAAATTCAATAAATATCAAGTGACATTTTTCTTTGCAAACGAACTGGTTTGTTAAAAAAAACTGCAGCAAAGGTTAGTTTAAGTAAACTAGTGTTTTTGAATTGAAACCATTCTTAGGTCGAAATTTATTTTTATGCGTCTTTTTTAAATAAAGTTTGATAACAAATACTCGTAAGAGTCGTAAGTCGTTTTTTGGTTATATTTTAAGTAAGATTTAGGTACCGAATCGAAATATAGGTCTCTGGACTACGGGCAGTGGTCACAACTATTACGCCACGGAGGCTGGCTAAAAAGAAGATACATTATTAATCTTCATGCACAAATAAGATTTTCTCTACCTCTACCTACCTCTAACTCTGTCAGACTCCGTCAAGAGCGCTGGTTCCCTTCTGAACTACCTGATAACAATTAAATTGTATACACTTACTAAAATTTTGTACCACCCACCATAATTATGTACTCTTAGGAACAACAAACCCCGAATTTTGCACTCCAACCGTAACCCCAGGAGAGAAGTTGAAACATGTCGGGTGCTAACTTCACGCTAGCACCCGACATTGGAGCTAGAATTTTGTACCACCTACTATAATTATGTACTCTCAGGAACAACAAACCCCGAATTTTGTACTCCAACCGTAACGTCAGGAGAGAGGTTTTAACATCAAGAACTCCCCCCCCCCCCCGCCTCGCCTATTGAAACGCAAAACACATACGGAACCCCCCGTCTCATCCATTGCAATGCAGCAATAGGAGAAGAAGTGTGGTTGGACTTCACGTTGTCGGTGCACGTATTAAACCATAGATCCTCAAACGGTGGTACTCGGGACAATTTCAGGTGCTAGTTCTACACAAAATTGTACCTACTACCCTTTGTTACCATGTACATGTGCGAATCTGGCTTTTATCAAATGCTGTATTTGAAAAACAAGTACAGGAGTAAGTTAGATTTAGTAAACCCTATGACGGAACATAGAACAGAAGTCATAAGTTCATGTGCTCCTACATACTGGAGTACAAAATTCGGGTTTTGTTGTTCCTGAGAGTACATAATTAGTACATAATTATGGTAGGTGGAACAAAATTCTAGCTTCAATGTCGGGATTTCTTTATTTATTATTATTTATTTAAAAGAAAATGGTCCCTGGGAGTCTCTGGTCTTTGCTACCAGGTAGCTTTTCAAGTCAATGAAATTTCAAGTGTAACCCATAGCTCATGTGTTGGATTTCAGTTCCTGGAGGAGGAGAACTGCCACACGGTGCTGGAGTTCTGGCTCGCGGTCACCAACTTCGAGAGGCTGCTGCGAGACGCCACCAACACACTAGAGGAGTCTCAGAACGATGCCATAACCATATACGATAAGTAAGTACCATAACCATACGAGTATACGATAAGTAAGTACCATAACCATATACGATAAGTAAGTACCATAACCATGTACGATAAGTAAGTACCATAACCATATACGATAAGTAAGTACCATAACCATGTACGATAAGTAAGTACCATAACCATATACGATAAGTAAGTACCATAACCATATACGATAAGTAAGTACCATAACCATATACGATAAGTAAGTACCATAACCATATACGATAAGTAAGTACCATAACCATGTACGATAAGTAAGTACCATAACCATATACGATAAGTAAGTACCATAACCATATACGATAAGTAAGTACCATAACCATATAGGATAAGTAAGTACCAAACCATATACGCTAAGTGAGTACAATGTATTTATTTATTTACACTTTATTTATTTTTTATACAAAACAATCAAGAATAAATTATCAACAGAGGTAAAAAAATTAACAATATTTACAAAATAAAATATAGAAAAAAATATTTAAATTTAAATGTACAATTGTCTTGTAATCCGGGGCGAAGTTAATGTCTTAGGTATTCTCTGCCACTTAACTCCGGGTTCACCTTAACCAGTGTCTTGCTAGAGGACTATAAACAGAGAACTGACTAGCCAACCCTTACAAGACATACTAGCTTGCAGTTTCCTAAGGGTTTAATGGCTTATAAAGAAAAAGTCCAAGTCCTCATAATGGTTGATCGCATATAATGTGGTTCAGGATAAACCAATTTTGAAATACAGTTGTTTGGAGACCATCATTCCCTCCTCCAACTGTAGCCAAGCTGGCTACAACAACAACAACATAAGTGAGTAAGTTAATGCCTTAGACATTCTCTGCCACTTAACTCATTCTCTAAGGCCCGAATTATATAAATGAATTAGATTAACTAAACCTACACCATCCCTTAACCCGCCCTCTGGTGGGAATTTCAACAAATCACAGCACATTTATATTAGCTAAGTGATAGTGACTTGGATTAACAAATCCTAGATTTAATCCTGTTTCATAAAAGTCAAAATTCTGTAAAGTATGAAATTTATCAGAATGAATACGAAGTAAACATTACCTTGTTGTAAGATTATTCTGAAAATTGAAAATCAATCTGTTTAATGATATATACTTTGATAATTTGCGTGGTTAGAAAATATGAACGCTGGAATAATGTTTACTAACTTTAATCTACGATTATTAGTAGTCACTGTGGCAGAGCGAGTTAGCGCGCTAGGCATTGCACACATGGTGACCTGGGTTCGATTCCCAGCGGGGGAGGATTTTTTCTGCTCTGTACTTGGATGTTTGGGGTCCACTCATACCTCGTGAGGAAAAATGAGTAGCTGCTTTGATGTGAAGCAGCGACCAGTGGCAGAATCATAGGCAAAAAAAAATAATACAATATATTGTTAATTAAAGTGGTAAAGTCCTATGATTCTGCGCTACCCACTAAAATTGTGACATAATAACACAAAGAAAAAGCATTATTATTATTATCTACGATTATTGTTTATTTATTTTGTCACATTCTCAAGTGAACTAGGAAAACACAAGCATTCTTGTTCATATGTTCATATATCTATTCACTAATTTATCTTGTTGTTATCTAAATTGTTATCACTTGTTGATATCTAAATTACAAAAAATACAAAAAAAAATTACACTCCCCGAGCCTCTCGCCAGGGCCTCTAGCGGGGCCGCACTCTGCTCATTCTTTCCGGGCCGCATAAATAAATAAACGCTGGAATAATGTCTACTAACTTAACCTTTAATCTACGATCATTATTTATTTATTTTGTCACATTTATATCTATTCACTCTCCGCGCCTCTCGCTAGGGCCTCTACCGGGGCCGCACCCGGGTCATTCTCTCCGGGCCGCACCAGGGCGAGGTCGCCAGCTGCGTCAAGCTGGCCCGCAGCCGCGGCTCGGGCTCCAGGCACTTCATCACGAGCAGCTTGGCGCGGGAGCTGACCCGCAGCCGGCCCTCGCCGCGCGGGAAGGCTAGCCGGCGAGCCCGCTGCTGCCGCACCATGGCGAGCGGCTGCGAGTCGTCGTAGGGCATGCGGCCAGTGAGCATGATGTAGAGGACGCAGCCCAGGGACCAGATGTCGCCGCACAGGGGGTCGTACGGGGTGCCGTCGATGATTTCCGGTGCGGCGTACGCGGCGCTGCCGCAGAATGTGGTCGAGAGGGGCGTGGTGCCTGGGTGTGGAAGTGTCGAAAAAAATACGTGATTTTTTTATTTTTTATTTAATACATGACAAGTAAATGGTTCAAATATATATAAACAATGACAGTTTACATAATTCATAATATTTTTAACTGAACTTATGCTAGTTTCTTTTGGCTGTCGTCATCTCACACAAAGGGCCACACCTACGAAGTATGGTCCTTGTGTCGTGGGTAATTAATGATTGAAGTAATTAATAAATAGTGAATATAAATTTTGACGGATGGATAATGTCTAATTATAATTATTATTGTCCCGGTAGCTCAGTGATCAAGTCGTCGCACTGGTAATCCGGAGATAGCGGGGCAGAAACCCAGCCGGGACATGATAAGTTATCCTCCCACTTAGGATTTTGACCACTTGGCCTTACTGCTGGAATATTTAGACTCATTAGTCCTAACCGGGCAGTTTAAATAAGGCCATATTATTATTATTATTTTAATGAAGCATTTTTTATTACATCTATATTTTTTTTTTATATTTAGCATAATTGCTACTATATGGTCCTTAGGAATTGAAAATTTCAATAATTTATTTATTTTATTTATTTATTTAGAAACTCTTTATTAGTAGAACATATATACAGACAAATAAAGGTAAAAATTAAATATAAAATTGACAGTATTAATAATATAAACAAGAAAAAAAATATATACATATGTCCTAACTAAAGGGCGGGGTTATTGCCTATGGCAATCTCTTCCACCCAACCATTTGAACTGAAGCATTTTTGCCTACCGGGAGAAAAGAAGCGGCTGAATCCAAAGTCGGTGAGCATGGCGTAGTCAGGCCGGGCGAGGAGAATGTTCTCGCACTTGAGGTCGCGATGAGCGATGTGCAGTGAGTGGAGGTACTGGAGCGCGGACAAGAGCTGGCTGAAGAGAACTTTGCAGTCGGCCTCGGGGAGAGCACCGCGCTCCTGAATGTAGTCTAGCAGATCCCCCTGGCTGTGGAACAGGATAGGAATATAATAATAATAAAAATAATAATAAAAATAATAATAATAATAATCAAGAAAGAAGCTGAAAAGAAACTCAAGTACAAGGACTTAGCTATTGAAATAGAAAGAATGTGGGGTATGAACTGTAACATCATTCCAGTCATCATTGGAGCACTTGGATATGTACCCATTTCACTCGATGCAAACCTCAAAATGGTTCCAGGATATTTCAATGTTTCCGAAGTGCAATCATGTGCCATCCTGGGTACAGCCCACATTCTCAGAAAGTTTGGTGTATAATTGAAAGCGATTTAGCTAACATCCAAAGAATATGGTTTATTCTCGATGTTAGTAATTTGTATTGTACGGATAAAAAATAAATTATCTTGCTTTGTATGCCATAATAATAATAATGCCGCCTTATTTATACTGCCCGATCGGGACTATTAAGTCCCATTATTCCAGCAGTAAGCCCAAGACGCATTATCATGTGGTAAAAATCCCAAATGGGAGAAAAACTTGTTCTGTCCAGGCTGGGTTTCGAACCCACCACATCTGGATCCTCTGGATTCACAGAGTGCTGCCTTTACCACTGAGCTACCGGGACATGTATATTGTAATAGAACTAGGTGCGTTGCGGCTAGGCCTGCGGCGCGGTGGGTTTATTGAGGCATGGCCGTGCTGGTGAATGAATACTTCCGATTTCTAATAATTTTTATTTACAAAATTATCTATAAAAAATGGTTTCCAAGTCTGAGGAACGAGGCACTGTGCCCATCACAGCTGCTGCATTTCCTCTCTGGATACACAGAGAAATCCTCTGTTTCAAATAGGAGGTGGACCTTTTCTCTCCTGATGACTCGTACAATCTTATGCCAACCTCCTTTACAAATTCTAATATTAGAAATTTCTCGGAAGTAATATAAGGTAGTTATGACTATGTTTTGTTACCTGCAGTAGTTCATGAAGACAAACACTCTGGTACCGAGACCAAACATGTTGAGAACTATGTGGGGGTGTTTGTAACCTGCAGTAGTTCATGAAGACAAACACTCTGGTACCGAGACCAAACATGTTGAGAACTATGTGGGGGTGTTTGTAACCTGCAGTAGTTCATGAAGACAAACACTCTGGTACCGAGACCAAACATGTTGAGAACTATGTGGGGGTGTTTGTAACCTGCAGTAGTTCATGAAGACAAACACTCTGGTACCGAGACCAAACATGTTGAGAACTATGTGGGGGTGTTTTGGGTGCAATAGTTCTAAATAATGGATGCAGCACATAGGAATTTCTTCTTTTTTGTACAAAAGACCCCCAGGAATTATGTAATGTGGGGGTGTTTGTTACCTGCAGTAGTTCATGAAGACAAACACTCTGGTACCGAGACCAAACATGTTGAGAACTTTCACTATGTGGGGGTGTTTGATCTTCTTCAAGATTTCCAACTCTCGAGGCAAAAACTTCTTGATGAACTTTGGAGACGCCTTGTCTTTGTTGATGATCTTGCACGCCACCTAGCGGAAACGGGGTTTCCAGGAATTTCAATAGAACGAATACAGTAAAACCTGGATATAAAAGAACAATATTTCTAGGTCCAATTGGCCTTTCTGTAATGGAAAATAACTTTTTTATAAGAGAAACTGGGATATAGGAGAACAATGTCAGGTCTTATTTATCTCTATTAGGGGAAATAACCTCATTTTAAGAGAAATATTGATATAAGAGAAAAAACACAATACTTCCGATTTCTAATATTAGAAATTTCTCGGAAGTAATTCTAGGCTCTTGAGTTCTCTTACATCTAGGCGAGGCTGTATTTAAAAAGTAAGTATACCTACTACTCTACCCCATTTAAATCCCTCATAAGTACACTGCAAAAAAAAAAGAAAAAAAAAAAAAAAAACTCATGACTAAAATCGGATCTCGCCAGGTGATGTTGGACTTACTGGTAATTTTCTTACCAGCACCTACCAACTAAAACCTCCCTGACGTATGACCACTCAGTATAGGAAAATCGCCCTGGAACCGTGTGATCATTTCATCAGGACCCCCACCTACCACCTACCAGTCTGTCCCAGTAGCTCAGTGGTAAAGGCGGCACTCTGTGAATCCAAAGACTCCAGAGGTCGTGGGTTCGAAACCCAGCTGGGACATGACATGTTTTCCTCCCAATTGGGATTTTTACCACATTATAATATGTCTTGGGCTTACTGCTGGAATAATGGGACTTTAATAGTCCTAATCGGGCAGTATATATAAGGCGATATTATTATTATTATTATTACCAGTTGGTTGTTCGCCTTGAGGTTGTACGCTAGTCTCACGCTACTGTAGGACCCGACGCCGATAGCCTTGCCCAGCTTATACCCGGCAGTCTCCATGATCTGCGTGACCCCTGTGATTGAGCTCCTCTCGCTAGAACTCTTGTCCCCGCTCATGCTTGAGGTTGAGTGACACCTCAACGTATTATTATGGTGGCAAAAATCCCGAATGGGGGGATAACTTACCATGTCCCGGCTGGGTTTCGAACCCAAAACGAACACGTTTTGGATTCACAGAGTGCCGCCTTTACCACTGAGCTACCGGGAGGCTCCATCGTGATCTTGTCGAATAGCTGTTTCTTGACGGATTTTTATGAAACTTTCACAGAATACTTAGAATCTTATAAGGAAATGATTTCACACCGGAAAAATTTACACCTTAAATTACTTATACTTAAAACACGTTCTATTAAATCACTCATTTGGATGAGCAGAAGTCACTAATGCGAAATTATTTATGAAGTTACTTTATTTAAAGAATGAGACTACACATAATATTGACTGTGGTTTATCAAAATACTGATAAAAAAAAACAAAAAATATGAAAAGAAGATCAAAAATATCAAAAAAGATCACGATGGACCCGGTCTAGATACCGTACCACCTACCAGTTGGTTATTCGCCGTTACTTTATTTAAAGAATGAGACTACACATAATATTGACTGTGGTTTATCAAAATACTGAGAAAAAAAACAAAAAATATGAAAAGAAGATCAAAAATATCAAAAAAGATCACGATGGACCCGGTCTAGATACCGTACTACCTACCAGTTGGTTGTTCGCCTTGAGATTGTACGCCAGTCGCACGCTACTGTAGGACCCGACGCCGATAGCCTTGCCCAGCTTATACCCGGCAGTCTCCATGATCTGCGTGACACCGGTGATTGAGCTCCTCTCGCTAGAACTCTTGTCCCCGCTCATGCTTGAGGTTGAGTGACACCTCGAACTTGACTCGCAAAAATCCTCAGAAGCCAGTGCCGAAAATGATCATGGCTAGTTTCTTATTCAATATGGTCTTGATGAGTTTTTGGACTATCATTTAATGAGATGGGTCATGATTTAAAATTCGATAATAGTTCTGTTGAAATTATTTAAATTTTGAAAAACTTGTGTGCGAAAAACATGATCAGTTGATTAAGATTTCGCCTTTTGATGTTCTAGAAATTACAAATTTGTGTGCATGATGTATGTACTAGTATGTAGGTAAAAAATTACCAATACTGGTTTAACTTTTAAAAAACTTATTTGTGGTAATAAGCAATATTAGAAAACCGCAAGATTTGTATTCAACAAAGACTTTATTACACAGAAAAGAACTGATAGATTTTTTAAAGTGATCAGTTAAAAAAAAAATAATACATATGGTTGTATCAGCAAAAGCTTATATGGTTTAAAATTATCATCACTGACTTGTTGTAAGGTGGGCCGAATAAAAATACCAAGAAGAAACTAGTTAAAATTTAGTCGAAGTACTAAAATCGTTGAGTCCCTGTTTATATTCCTGACATGGTACACCAGAATATGGCCACTACTTGTGGGTGTCAGTCTAAAATCAGAAAGCTTTGCTGAAGCTTGCGTCGATGGCACGTTTAATACACCAGTTCTCGTCAGATCACTGAAGTTAAGCAACATCCGGCGAGGTTAGGACTTGGAGGGTGACCGTTCAAATTCGAATCCTTGGGATATTGGCTATTCCTAGCAGCACCTAGGCTAAATGGTGTCCCCCTGCGAAATTTAACAAATCGTTTCGTGGCAATAAAAGTTATTCATGTTTTATTTTTTAATTAAAAAAAAAAAAACTTCTCCCAGGGACCGTCCTTCCGGAAGGGAACCGAGGATGCAAGAAGCATTTCCTCTTTGAATGGCTAGACCAATTTTTTTTGGTAAAGAAAATGATTGGAACGGGGATTGGAACGCCCGTAGTTCCAATTAATTTCTTTCCCAAATGGTCTAACCAATTCTTAGATTCGACGGTCCAAGCACCCATGGTTTCTTTTTTGGACGGATTTCAAAGAAACTTTCACAGAATGCTTGGAATAAAAAATTGTAGTTTTTCAACTCCCTCCCTAATTTTGCACAGGTCTTCGACGTCAAAAACTTGAAAAAATGTTATTTATAACTATCCCTGAACAGTATCCCAAAATTAATGCTCAAAGCATTTTCTACTACCTACGAGTAGTTCTTATAAAATATCTTTTAATATCCTAATATCTTATTTTTGCCTATAATTCCGCCACTGTTCGCTGCTCACATAAAAGCAGCTACTCATTTTTCCTCACGAGGTATGAGTGGATCCTGAACACCCAAGAACAGAGCAGAAAAAATCCTGCCCCGCTTGGGATCGAACACAGGTCACCGTGCGTGCAATGCCTAGCGCGCTAACTCACTCGGCCACGGTGACTTCTAAGTCTTATTATCATGTGATCAGAAACTCAAATTAATGAGGAAAAATTCATGCACTGGGTGGGATTCGAACCAACGGATCCCTACACTACCTGGATTACCAGACTAGCGCGTTAACTGTCAAAGCGGCAAATGTGGTCAAAGGGTCTTTCTGGTAATCCAGAGGTCGTGGGTTCGAAACCCAGCCGGGACTGGTAGCTATTTGACTACTAGTAAAAAATTTCATCCCCGAGCCTCTTCTGTCCGCAGGTACCTGTCTCTTCAAGCCTGGTGTCCGCTCGGGTTCACTGACCCCGTCCGGTACACTACCGAGCTCGCCATCTGTGACGAGGCTGGCCCGAGGCTCGACTGTTTCAGCGCAGCTCAGGCGGTGGTGCGCGCTTTCCTGCGACACCAGCTCAAGCTCTTTGTCTCGGCGCAGCATTTCGACAGGTGAGGTTTTTCATGGTCTGGACCAGCAGTCTGGCTGGGGGACTATAAACAAGGAGTAGACCAGCATTGGCTTGGTTCTGGGGGCCCTTGTCAATTATTAGCCTCCTTGTAAAGACAGTGGTAAAAGTGCTGAGTCATTCCTCTACTGTCTGGCTACCATCGTTCACGATGACGCCACCCTATGATGATACCCTCATTCCAGAAAGCACTCTCATAATCCCTAAATCTTCTTTGAAGCCGTCGCACTCTGATTGGTCTTTCAACACAAGGGCGGAATTAACAGACGTTTTTGTGATATCTCTATAGAGCTAAGTCTAGATTTTGTCTTAGATGGGAAAAATCATTACTCAAGTTCTCGATTTTGTCTATTCATTTCGCCCTAATAGTTTCAGTGTGTTATGTCCACTCGAACATGTGAATACAAAATTTTCAATAATTTCCCCAGATTCGTTAGGTTGATTTTTAGCCACTGAGATCATAATTATAACATAGAGGGAACCTTACCTATCTCGAGTTGAACAAATTTATGCGTCCAACTTTGAACAGCTGATGGTCCCTCTTTCAACAAATCCCGGCTTCTGATTGGTTCTATTTATTTGAATTTTTTGTTTACCTCATGCAGTGGCGGATATCTAAACATTCTTAATTTTCACGTCAGATACCAAATCTTATATTACTACATAATAAGTAGAAAATAAGGAAAGTAAAAGAGGCAGCAAAGACAAAAATAACTAATATGTAAGTATGAAAAAAAGAAAAAAATATTATTTTAGAAGAATTAGGTAGTTTAGGTGCCCACTCTTTCGCGAGAGAAAAATTACTACAACTCCGGCACTGATTTTGAAATCACCTGATGGTCCCTCTTGGACGCAAATCTTGATACATCGGGTTCCCTCCATGTTATATGATCTCAGTGTTTTTAGCCCACCCTAGTTTTTTTGGTCATCGAAACAAATAGTTCGTATTTTCGCCACCAGGTTTCTCTCGGACATCATCGGCTCGGCTCGCCAGGTGTCGCCGTGTTCCTCTCTCTCCTCTGTAGTGTCGGCCGAGTCCGCTAGTCTCATGGCGAGCGCTAGTAGTCACCCCGGGGGTGGGGGCCGCGGGCCACCAGGGCCACAGCAGAGGCCTGAGCTTCGGCCGCATAGACCCGCTCGGCCGCTTTGAAACCGATGTGCTCCCCGAACCCAATAAGAAAGGTGAGTGTTTTTAAAAAGAAAAATCTTAAAGTTATTGTTCTAATATCTGTCCCGGTAGCTCAGTGGTAAAGGCGGCACCAAAGACTCCACAGGTTGTGGGTTCGAAACCCAGCTGGGACATGACGTGTTATCCTTCCATTTGGGATTTTTACGACATAATCACATAATAATACGTCTTTTTATTATTATTCAACGCTTTATTAGATATAAATGGACATATTTACAATACAAATAATTATTTGAACAATGAAAAAAATTGAAACAATATCTATACTTATAAAAGAGTTTCACTCACTGATTCATCACTGTTTCTCCGAACTGGTAAGACCTAGGAAGCTGAAATTTGGTAGGTAGCTTTGTCTTATAGTCTAAATGTGCAATAGTCACTGGGTGGTTCGAATCCCACCCAGTGCATGCATTTTTCCTCATTAATTTGAGTTTGTGATCACATTTTTTTTTAACTAACGGGCGTGGACCAATTTGTAAAAATATACATGAATACAATAAAGCAAACAATTGTTACATTAAAAAAAAAGATTAAAATAAAACTTAAACCTATCACAAGAAACATAATAATAAGACTGAAGGTTAGCTGGTAGAAATTCCCACTACAACACCTGCCATTGGCGAAAAAGGATTTTTTGCTTTCACGGCCATGCCTCGGCCCGCAAAGCGGGCGACAGCCCGCTAGTATACAATAAAATGAAAAAAAAATAGAAAAATATATAGAAACATAATATGTTCTAACTAAAGGGCTGGGTTATTGCCTATGGCAATCTCTTCCACCCAACGTCTTGGGCTTACTGCTGGACTAATGGGATTTAATAGTCCTAGTCGAGCAGTACTCAAGCAGCCTAAGGCAATAACCCCGCCCTTTAGTTAGGACATATTTATAATATGTCCTGTTTTTAATGTGTAAATAAATAAGTATAATTAAGGCATTTTTTTCTGAAGTCCTTTTTCCTGTGTGTCTCGACAGAGTCGGCTATCTCGAAGGTGATGCGGCGCCTCACCAGCCGGGAGAGCAAGGAGGAGGAGGAGATGGCGTGGCGGGTGGCGGAGAAGATCGTGCGAACCGTGACGTCACTCACACTCGGGGGGGAGGGGGGAGGAAGAGGAGGAGTTGTGACGTCACTCACGCTCGGGGGGGAGGGGGGAGGAAGAGGAGGAGTCGTGACGTCACTCACGCTCGGCGGGGAGGGGGGAGGAGGAGCAGGAGCAGGAGGAGGGAAGAGGGGGGGCGGCGAGTCGGAGGAAGAGGAGGAGTCGTGACGTCACTCACGCTCGGTGGGGAGGGGGGAGAAGCAGGAGGAAGAGGAGGAACCGTGACGTCACTCATGCTCGGTGGGGAGGGGGGTGGAGGAGGAGCAGGAGGAAGAGGAGGAACCGTGACGTCACTCATGCTCGGTGGGGAGGGGGGTGGAGGAGGAGCAGGAGGGAAGAGGGGGGGCGAGTCGGAGGAAGAGGAAGAGTCGTGACGTCATCGTCGTCGTCGTCAGCGGTGGTACTATTGAGGAAGAGATAGAGAGGGGGGGAGAGAGAGGAAGGGAGGGTGGTAGAGGGGGATATGATAGGGAGATATAGAAGAAGGGTGGGAGGTAGAGAGGGAGTGAGAGGGAGGGATAGAGGAGAGAGGGAGAGGGAGAGGAGGAGAGGGAGAGGAGAGAGGGAGAGGGAGAGAGGGGAGAGGAGAGGGGAGAGGAGAGAGAGAGAGAGAGAGAGAGAGAGAGAGAGAGGAGAGAGAGAGAGAGAGGAGAGAGAGAGAGAGAGAGAAGAGAGAGAGAGAGAGAGGAGAGGGAGAGAGAGAGAGAAAGAGAAGAGAGTGAGGGGAAGAGAGAGAGAGAGAAAGGAGAGAGTGAGGGAAGAGAGAGAGAGAGAAAGGAGAGAGTGAGGGGAAGAGAGAGAGAGAGAGGAAAGGAGCTAGTGAGGGAGAAAGGAGAGAGTGAGGGGAAGAGAGAGAGTGAGTGAGAGAAATGTGAGGGGGGGAGAGTCGTGACTTCATTAGTGTAAAGAGATCCTGGGTGAATTTAATGAACAATTTGGTAGTAAAATTCCTCTTTGGACTAGAATTATTGGTGTATTGTTTTGGGTATATAGGTAAGGCTTTCTGTGAATTTAATTTTATTAATCACCCCCTAAACCAGTGAATTTAAGATATTCATGTAATTATTTCTAAATAATCAGTAACATAATATGTATTTGTGTTTAGTGTTGACGCACAATAATACTCGCAAGTAGGTAATAAAAAATTAATGTAAAACATAAATTTCATGCTGGTTGCATTGTCCATCTGATTTAATTAATTCAAGTAGAGGCTTTCGAAAATTGTTCTTTTGTTTGTTTGTGATGCGACAACGAATAATTCAATATTATGAAACTTTATAGGCCGAAAATCCTGGCCTGAAGTCCATTGCGCTAACCACTTGGCTACTTGGTGGTCATAAACGTTTTGAATGTAAACGTTTTCAAAGTGTATTTTTTTAATTTATTCTTTCAAATGGTTTATTCTTTGAGATAATCTAATGCCACATAAATTATTTATTTTAATGAAAGATTTTTCTGAAAACACATTGATAATAATATAAGAAAACAAAAAGAACACAAGTTATTTTTTTTTCTTACAGTTCATTTATTTTTACAAATCTTAATTATATATACATGAAATAAAACGTTTCAATAATTTAATTATGTTTGACATAATGTTATTCTTAAATTTTTATATTTGCCACAATAATACTAGGTAGGTAAATCTGACTATAAAAGACACAATAAAGCCGTGTTTTTTTTCTATGGGTTCAAGTTACCAGGAACTTTCGGCAAAAAAATCACATAATCAATATTTATTTAATTATTTTTTAGGTTAGATACTCAAAACATTTCCAATTCAGGGAAACATTTCCCATATTTTCATTTAATTAGGAAAAAAAAAAAAACCTGAAATTTTTGGATGTAACCTGTAAAATACTTTCAATTACCTTGGAAAACAAATACAACTATAAAACACGGCCAAGTATTGTCTTGGTTTGTTTGAAACAAATATTTTTTAATAAATTTTTTTTTCTTCTTTTAAATAAAAAATATATGTTCATGTCCTCAAAATCTTTTGTAAGAGCCTCAGTTACCGAAAAATTTCATGTTCTTAATCTATAATATATTCAGATGTTTGCGGCGTGTGGCACTGTTTTAACTGTTCCTAATAAGTCTTGATCTTTATCTTTTTAGCACAGAGCCGCGTTCCTCCGACAACGCAGGCCTTTTCAAATCTAATTCAAACTCCCTAGGTAATCTCTTTAATTCTTACATGCTATTTACTATTATTTATATTTACCCTTATACATTCTATATTTACAGTGTACAATAATTTATTATTATTTTGTTAATTAATCAAAAATATATATATTTGATTTTTATATAAGAAAGAAACCATTCGTTTTCTATTTCTGTATTTCTCTATTTATCTCTCTCTCTCTCTCTCTCTCTCTCACACACACACACACACACACTCACACACACCCTCTCACTCTTAATAAATACCACGACACTATTTGGATTGTTTTTATTAAAATAAGAAATATGCATAATGTTTTATAGACCTTATATTTTATATACTGGCCATTATTATCTTATTGTAGGAATAAAACTAAAAACGGCTTTATTTTTTTTCAATTTAGAATGAGAAAGAAAAGCCGCCCCTCTACATATTTACATACGAATACATCGATACTTTGAACAGCTAACCGTAGTCCACGACAACTCTGATGTCAGTATATCTCTTTCACATAGATAAATAATCTGATGTCAGTATATCTCTTTCACATAGATAAATAATTAAGACGGCTGGTTGTCTTTGATCTTCTGTGAAAAACTCCCAACCCAGGTTTTCACAGATCCAAGGACTTACCGAATTATGAAACAGGATTAGATTTAATCTAATAATAACACTCTTTAGTGGAAAGTAACCACCAGGCGAGTTTAATGCTCAAAGCATTTTCTACCATCTAACCCTCAGAGTCTTATGAATATGTGGTCACAAACTCATATTAATGAGGAAAAATTCATGTACTGGGTGGGATTCGAACCAACGGATCCCTACGCTTCCTTCTTCTTTAAGTTTTTTTCTTTCCTTTTCCCTCTTGCACTCTAAAAGTTCCGTTGTGGCCCTCTACTAAGGAGAAGTGGAGCTGGAAACCTGTATATCAGTTCAATGATTTCTTTCGTCCGTTCTCATGGACGCATCAGACAGCCAGTCGCCTCTTCACATGAACGCTTCAGACAGCCAGTCACCTCTTCAGATGAACGCTTCAGACAGCCAGTCACCTCTTCAGATGGACGCTTCAGACAGCCAGTCACCTCTTCACATGGACGCTTCAGACAGCCAGTCGCCTCTTCACATGGACGCTTCAGACAGCCAGTCGCCTCTTCACATGGACGCTTCAGACAGCCAGTCGCCTCTTCACACGAACGCTTCAGACAGCCAGTCGCCTCTTCACACGAACGCTTCAGACAGCCAGTCGCCTCTTCACATGGACACTTCAAACAGCCAGTCGCCTCTTCACATGTACGCTTCAGACAGCCAGTCACCTCTTCACACGGACGCTTCAGACAGCCAGTCGCCTCTTCACACGGACGCTTCAGACAGCCAGTCGCCTCTTCACACGAACGCTTCAAACAGCCAGTCACCTCTTCACGTGGACGCTTCAGACAGCCAGTCGCCTCTTCACATGGACGCTTCAGACAGCCAGTCGCCTCTTCACACGAACGCTTCAAACAGCCAGTCACCTCTTCACGTGGACGCTTCAGACAGCCAGTCGCCTCTTCACATGGACGCTTCAGACAGCCAGTCGCCTCTTCACACGGACGCTTCAGACAGCCAGTCGCCTCTTCAGTCCCACATAGGTGATGACTCTGTACATGACCAGCATGCCCACCAGCAGCGCCACTTCAGTCCAGGGGGAGCTGTTCTCCAGGTCCAAGTAGTAGATAAGGGTCTTGGGGTTCTTGAAGTGGCAGTACACCTGGGAACGAGAGATTTTATTTTTATTTATTTATTTACACTTTATTTTTTTTTAAATACAATCATCAACAAAAAAAAAAATAACAATAAATTTAAATAAAACTTAGAAGTATGTACAAAAAGAAATAAAGATCAATATTAATTTTTAAATACAATTGTTTTGTAATCCGGGGCGAAGTTAATGCCTTAGGCATTCTCTGCCACTTAACCTCTGGCTAGAGGTTAGGATTTATAGGTACCTAATATTATAATTATAAAAAACTTTTCATATTTGTAAGCTGGGCTAGCTTGCAGTTTCCCAAGTAGACGCCCACAACGGCCAATACCCCACATCCCAGACCCTGCAACTAAAGCTTCATATAGACGATTTTCGGGACTCCGTTGTGACCGCCTATATTTTTAATAACGTGGTTAGATTATTTCACGTGGTACTTATTTTAGCCTACAAACCATGATGGTTGATCGCATATAGAAATATGTGCTTCAGAACGAGCCAACCATTCAACTAAATTTGGATGGAAACTATCACTCCCCTCAGCTGTAGCCAAGCTGGTTACAACAACAACCTAACCGGTATCGAGCTAGAAAAAACGAGGCACAAGATACAAAGTAATCTCATTCATTAAAGACTGAACTGTTATGTTTTTGTTACTTTATTTATAGTCCCCCAGCCAGACTGCTGGTCCACTCCCTGTTTATATTCCCCCAGCCAGACTGCTGAGATACTCCCTGTTTATAGTCCTCCAGCCAGACTGCTGGTCTACTCCCTGTTTATAGTCCCCCAGCCAGACTGCTGGTCTACTCCCTGTTTACAGTCCCCTAGCCAGACTGCTGGTCTACTCTCTGTTTATAGTCCCCCAGCCAGACTGCTGATCTACTCCCTGTTTATAGTCCTCCAGCCAGACTGCTGGTCTACTCTCTGTTTATAGTCCCCCAGCCAGACTGCTGATCTACTCCCTGTTTATAGTCCCCCAGCCAGACTGCTGGTCTACTCCCTGTTTACAGTCCCCTAGCCAGACTGCTGGTCCACTCCCTGTTTATACTCCCCCAGCCAGACTGCTGATCTACTCCCTGTTTATAGTCCTCCAGCCAGACTGCTGGTCTACTCTCTGTTTATAGTCCCCCAGCCAGACTGCTGGTCCACTCCCTGTTTATAGTCCCCCAGCCAGACTGCTGGTCTACTCCCTGTTTACAGTCCCCTAGCCAGACTGCTGGTCCACTCCCTGTTTATAGTCCCCCAGCAAGACTGCTGATCTACTCCCTGTTTATAGTCCTCCAGCCAGACTGCTGGTCTACTCTCTGTTTATAGTCCCCCAGCCAGACTGCTGGTCCACTCCCTGTTTATATTCCACCAGCCAGACTGCTGGTCTACTCCCTGTTCATAGTCACCCAGCCAGACTAGATATTAATAAAACACAAATATTATCATAAAAAAGTTGATGTTCTCACCTCTCCTTGGCAGCGCAGTGGTAAATGTCTTGGGCTTACTGCTGGAATAATGGGACTTTAATAGTCCTAATCGGGCAGTATAAATAAGGCGACATTATTATTATTATGTTCTCACCTCTCCTTGGCAGCTCATGGGGCCGCGACCCATACCGAACACGGCTATGATGAGGGACACCACCCCACACCGCAGGAAGCTAAACCTCATCAGGACCCTCATGTACATGGGAACCACTCGGGCGAAGTCAACCCGTAGATTTCGTATTTTCTTTTTATTTCGTAGCCATGAAACAGGAGCTACTGTAGACGCTTGTGGTCTGTGTTGTAGCCTACCCATCCCGTAGTATGCCTCCCCTCTGATGGGCGAGAAGTGACACAATACTTCCCAATTAGGTGCTGGGTCAACACGAGCGCACCGGAAGGTATCCCTTACAAACAATTGTAACCAAATTAAGAATACAATTTTTTGTCGGTACAGGGGATCGAACCCGGGACCATCCGCATGGCAAGCGAGTGCTTAACCACTGAGCTAATACGCTAATCCAGTTAGCGTAAGGATTGCATGAGTTTTTCCTTATTAATTTGAGTATATGACCACTGACCACATAATAATAAGACTCTGAGGGTTAGATAAAATTATTTAGGCATTAACCTCGCCTGGTGGTTACCTTCCACTAAAGAGTATTATTACTAAGAAAAGATTTACCTAGCTTGAACCCTGCTTTACGGCCATGACTCGGCCCGCAACAAATATTATCATAAAAAAGAAGACGTCTCACCTCTCCTTGGCAGCTCATGGGGCCGCGACCCATACCGAACACGGCTATGATGAGGGACACCACCCCACAGCGCAGGAAGCTAAACCTCATCAGGACCCTCATGTACATGGGAACCACACGGGCGAAGTCAAACCCGTAGATGGCCAGCCCCAGGAAGGGGGCGATGGTGAGGGGGCCCACCGCCGACCCGTTCTGGAACCAAACAGAGAGACTATGGGTCAAGGTCTATTTATCTATTATTTTAGTTTTATATATTTACAAAAAAACATCATGTAAATAGACCTTATAATAAGGCTCTTACCTTTCCAATAAAAAGAAATAAATAAAAAATAATAAAAAATTAAGTACGAGGACCATAAATTCAATGAAAAAAAAAAAAAAAAATACAATGCCATAACTATTATTATTATTAAGAGATTTCACTTTATTGATACATACATTATAATACATGTAAAATAAAGGTAATACGTCAGTAGGTATATGGGCTACAAAGCAACATAGATGACGTTGTATAATTATTATTATACAACGCTTTATTAGATATAAATGGACATTATGTGCATACAAATAATTATTTTAACAATGAAAAAAAAAATGGAAACAATATATACAATAAAAATGAAAAACAATAGAAAATATATAAAAACATAATTATGTCCTAACTAAAGGGCGGGGTTATTGCCTATGGCAATCTCTTCCACTCAACTCAACTATTCTTATTTATAACTATGGAAACAATACTTCCTCGTGAATGGTTCACACTGTGTACAGAAATTTCTTAGAAATTATCAGAAGTAAAAGAAAATTAAATTAATAAAAGTTATCATATTTGTGTTCATCACTTTCGTGGTATCACAACTACTCAAACGCGCTTTACTAAGTCTACGCTGACACCGGGACTTGAACCACCGACCTCCAGGTTACAAGTCCGCGGCCTTATCGATCAAAAGGGTCGGTATTAAATTAATAATATGTATCGACAACTGCCACATAATTATGTATGCATATCGAATCTAAACAATATTTTTATAACCGTTAAGATGGTCGCCTAAAATAAAAAAATGACCATACGTAGTTAGTAGATATTAAATGATATTGCCTGTTTTATTCTCTTGTCACAATATTGTTGTGCCTGTTTTATTCTCTTGTCACAATATTGTTGCCACCCAGTGCATGAATTTTTCCTCATTTGAGTTTGTGACCACATAATAATAAGACTCTGAGGGTTAGGTGGGAGCATTAACCTCGTCTGGTGGTTACCTTCCTCTGAAGAGTTCTATTAGTATTATAACGTGTGATTATAATAGTGAAAAATATTACTTCCAATTTCTATTTTTTTTTTATGGAAGGCAGGAAAAAATCTTTCAAAAACACCCAGATCCTGAGGTGTGGGATTTCCACCCACTAAAAACCCACCTTCTCTAAAAGCTAACCGCACTGGGAACCGAAAAATATCATTAGGTACTTCAAGTGCGGCGCTGTAGGGCACCTACTGATTTCGTTGTAGTGCCCTCCCATCTCTCTCTTTCATAACTATTATCTCTCTCACAATTCTCTCTATACACTCCCAATTTTCTTTACTCGTTAACATTTCCTCTATTATATTCTCTACACTTAACACTCTCCCTAACTTTGTATAACACTGCTCTCTCTATTTCTAATATTAGAAAAATTTCGAAAGTAATTTATTTTTTTATTTTTTTACACTTTATTAGGTAATAGGACATATTATATACAGTACAAATAATTACAAAGAAAATACAATATACAATATAATAGAAGAAAAAAATAAATATATTCATAATATATGTCCTAACTAAAGGGCGGGGTTATTGCCTTAGGCAATCTCTTCCACCCAACCCTTCCACCCAAAGTAATAGTCTACTCACCGTGACATTAAACACAGAGCCGATGAAAAGACCCATCCCCTCCGCGGTGAAGCACACCAGCACCCCCACCGTACAGAAGACAGCAAACCTCTCCAGCTCCACAGGGAGTCCGGACATGAAGTAGACTATCACCAGGAAGATGAGAGAGAAGAACACCTGCAATACAAATATATTCTATCAGAACACAGGGAGACCGGACATGAAGTAGACTATCAGAGAGAGAAAAACACCTGCAATACAAATATATTCTATCAGAACACAGGGAGACCGGACATGAAGTAGACTATCACCAGGAAGATGAGAGAGAAAAACACCTGCAATACAAATATATTCTATCAGAACACAGGGAGACCGGACATGAAGTAGACTATCACCAGGAAGATGAGAGAGAAGAACACCTGCAATAGATAGACAAATATATAGACTATCACCAGGAAGATGAGAGAGAAGAACACCTGCAATAGACAGACAAATATATAGACTATCACCAGGAAGATGAGGGAGAAAAACACCTGGAATAGACAGACAAATATATAGACTATCACCAGGAAGATGAGAGAGAAAAACACCTGAAATAGACAGACAAATATATAGACTATCACCAGGAAGATGAGAGAGAAGAACACCTGCAATAGATAGACAAATATATAGACTATCACCAGGAAGATGAGAGAGAAAAACACCTGGAATAGATAGACAAATATATAGACTATCACCAGGAAGATGAGGGAGAAAAACACCTGGAATAGATAGACAAATATATAGACTATCACCAGGAAGATGAGGGAGAAAAACACCTGGAATAGATAGATAAATATATAGACTATCACCAGGAAGATGAGAGAGAAAAACACCTGGAATAGATAGACAAATATTATATAGACTATCACCAGGAAGATGAGAGAGAAAAACACCTGGAATAGATAGACAAATATTATATAGACTATCACCAGGAAGATGAGAGAGAAAAACACCTGGAATAGATAGACAAATATATAGACTATCACCAGGAAGATGAGGGAGAAAAACACCTGGAATAGATAGACAAATATTATATAGACTATCACCAGGAAGATGAGAGAGAAAAACACCTGGAATAGATAGACAAATATATAGACTATCACCAGGAAGATGAGAGAGAAGAACACCTGCAATAGATAGACAAATATATAGACTATCACCAGGAAGATGAGAGAGAAAAACACCTGGAATAGACAGACAAATATATAGACTATCACCAGGAAGATGAGAGAGAAAAACACCTGGAATAGACAGACAAATATATTCTATCAGAACACAAGGAGACCGGACATGAAGTAGACTATCACCAGGAAGATGAGAGAGAAAAACACCTGGAATACAAATATATTCTATCAGAACACAGGGAGACCGGACATGAAGTAGATTATCACCAGGAAGATGAGAGAGAAAAACACCTGCAATAGACAGACAAATATAATAATATCGCCTTATTTATACTGCCCTATTAAGACTATTAAGTCCCATTATTCCAGCAGTAAGCCCAAGACATATTATTATGTGGTAAAAATCCCAAATGGGAGGATAACTTGATAGAATTTCTGTTAATAATAATACTCTTTAGTAAAAGGTAACGACCAAGCGAGGTTAATGCCTAAAGAATTCTATACCATCTAACCCTATTATGTGGTCAATTGGTCATATACTCAAATTAATGAGGAAAAATTCATGCAATCCTTACGCTGACTGGATTACCAGACTAGCACCTTAACCACTTGACTACCACTTTTATTTTTTTCTGATAGAATATATTTCTATCAGAATCCTACCTCCTTTTTTGGTAGGATAACTTGATAGGAATTCTATCAGAAATTCTATCAAGTTATCCTCCCATTTGGGATTTTTACCACATAATAATATGTCTTGGGCTTACTGCTGGAATAATGGGACTTAATAGTCTTGGTAGCGTCCCTTTATACGTGAACGCTAGATACCTGTCAATTTGACTCCCATGTATTTTTTCAGCCAAAATCAAATTGAAAAAAAAAAAACAAAAAGATAAGAACCAAAAGAGACATAGTTATATTAATTAAATTCTACATTATTTATTAAAAAATAGTATAATCGCAGGGGAAACATGGGGAAACAAAGAGATGTGGCGACCAGTAAATGAATCAATGAAGTAGTCAATGTTCTAACTGACTGACTGACTTCTATTATTCTATCCCTGAACATGTCAGAGTGACCCCCACGATATCACGTTAATGCTACATACCCGTCAAAATGACCCCCTATACTTTACGAAATTTTTAATTAAACTAACGAAATCACTGACACAGGTCTCACTCACTTGAAGGTCAACTCACTACTAAACTGGGATAGCATATCTGGGAGTTTGGACATGTTCTGATAAGTGTAAAGAGGAGAAAAAATCCGTTCCTCCCATGTGTCGGTCAAAATGACGGATATCTACCAATCTAGGGTTAAAAAAAAGAAGATTTACCTAGCTTGAACCCCATGAACGTTACTTCGGGTTAAGAAATCGTACAATTTTTTTTCGATAAAAAAAAGGGGGGGGGGGATGTGCAAGAAAAATTGCTTCATCTTTTAAGTTATGGAAATTCCAGGTAGTTATCTACAGATAGTAACAAGAACGCCTAGCGGGGTTAGGACTTGGATGGGTGACCATTCAAATTTGAACCCTCGTGCTTTGGCTATTTCCAGACACACTGGGTGAATTTAATTTGAATAACTGGTTTGTGATTTTCCAGCGAATGGTGTGTAAACTCCCCGTCGTGATATCACCATGCAGTTGCAAGCAACTTTTTTTTTTTATTTTAAAGATAGAAGTTATTCATTGTATCCCCGGGGGTTGTGTCATGGTGTTGGAAGGATTGATGGGGTAAGAACCCCTGTGGACGCCCGGAAAAAATTTTCTGGGCCCCTCCCGTGTCACTGAAAGTAGTTAGTGAAAAGAGAATTGCTACTTACCAAAAATGGCGCCTTGGAAAGCTGTAACGCGAGGAAGTAGGGTTTGAGTGTATACCATTGGTTGAAGTATTCCTTCTTTAGTAGCTTCACTTCAGTAGGAACTGTGGACACGAAACAAGACCATACATGAGAAGCCAAAATTGATTATTATTACCTATGGCAATGTCTTCCACCCAACCCTTATTATTTCTTTTTGATTGATTTTGATTTTTTTAGAAAAAAAAATTGATTGACCCGCAAGGTTATCTACTAAATAAGTGAGACATAATTTCAACAAATTGTGCTAAAATCATGCACTTAAAACTCAGAATAGTAAAAAAAATTTCTTCATTTTATTACTAAGGGCCATATTATGAAACTGGATTAGAGTTAAGATAAGTCAGACACGCCCTCAAGAGTTCAAACCAATCACAACGCACTATAGCATGAGTTAAGGTATAGTGTCAACTTAGATTAAAATTAAAACTTATTATAATAGTAAATCTAATAAAGGCAAATCTTTATAAGTTAAGTCTACAGAGCTCCTTGTATAGACAGTGGTAGAAGTGCTGAGTCATTCCTCCACTGTCTGGCTTCCATCGTTCACAATGACGCCACCTCACGATGATGATTATGATAGAGCTATTAATACCAGAACTCTTTTTTTTTTTTTTTTTTTTTTTTTCTCTCTTTCAATTCGGTCCTTAATGACAGAATTTCTTTAGAGGACGGATGATGTCACAAAAGATCTATTTAAGGTCGCAGTGACAAAGAGCTTTCGTAGCCGACAGCCCTACTTATACCAATTAGAGGACGGATGTCTGTCACGTGACTTACACAGGAGCACCTGGACCATGCATTGGGTGTACGTATGGAACAGGATAACGCCCATGCAGAATTTCATGTGGTTGAAGAACTGGGTGCCGTCGTTGGCTTTGCCCATGAATACGATGCCCACGGCCAGCCCACACATGAGATGGTGGTAGAACTGAATCTTTAGTCCGAGCTGGAAGAGAGGAGGGAAAGGATATCAGTATGTGAGGCAGCGTCCAGCGAGGTTAGGACTTGGATGGGTGACCATTATTATTATTATTATTTAACACTTTGTTAATATGGACATACTCGTATATACAACACAGATTATTACAAATTAATATACAATATAAGAGAAAAAAATAAAGAAAAAATAAATAAATGTATACATAATATAATTATGTACTAACTAAAGGGTGGGGTTATTGCCTTTGGCAATCTCTTCCACCCAACCATTCAAATTCGAAACCCCCTGGTTGGAACATTCGATCAGATTTTTTTGACATTTTCATGTCTTTGCTCTGGCACATAACCAAAATTATGTGACGAAATTATGTAACGAAATTATGTAACGATATTATGTAACGAAATATTGAATTGTAAAGGGAGAGAAGAGGGAAAGTGTGTGTCATGCGCACAATGGCGAAGTATTGAATTGTAGAGGGAGAGAAGAGAGAAGGTATGTGTCATGCGCACAATACGAAATTTGGTCAGTTGGGTTTTGGACCTTGAATAGTAAAGATGAAAATGTCCCAATGGTTGCAGACTCGTATGCAAGCGTTTTTTTTATTCTTTTCTTGAAGAGAAACCGATCGCCCATACACTTCCTGAGCAGATTATACAGGGTGTAGCATAAAAACAAACATTAAATGTATTTCTGGGGATCTTTTCTAAAAAGAAAAAAGATATTCCTATTATTATTATTATTATATAATTCTTTATTAGATACAAAAGGACATTATGTACATATAAATAATAATTTTAACAGTGAAAAATCAAAAAAACAATATATACAATAAAAATGAAAAAGAATAGAAAATATTTGAAAACATAAATGTCCTAACTAAAGGGCGGGGTTATTGCCTATGGCAATCTCTTCCACCCAACCCTTGGAGTTCCCTATCTAGATATTTCAATAATAATATAAAAAAGAAGCTAAATAAATAATAATAAATAAATAAAATATATACAAACATGTTAAAAAAAAAAAGATTAAAATTAATTTATATTTTCCAAGAAATGTTTCTTCGTCAAAACCTTGAATGCCAAGCGATTCCCCAAAGTTCTAAGTTCATCAGGCAATTGGTTCCATGATCTTATAGCATTAACTGTAAAACTATTACCCATATGGTTAGTATTATGAGGTGGAATAGAGAGATGAGTGGAGCGAGTATTGTGACTGTGAAATGAAGAGAGTGTATGAAATGATGAATGAAGATATGGAGGTGAAGCCTCAATATGTGCTACGTCCATTATTTCTGTTAATCAATAGTTTCCGAATAGTCATGTTATTTCTTTTAAAACAAGACACCATGTATTTTGAAGGAATTTAAATGCCCGCGTTGGTGGTTTTGGTATGTTGAACAAATCACCAGATCTCATTTTGTCACCGACAATGGAGGAGAACAGCACAATACTTGCTCAGTTCTTCACATAATAATAATAATTACACTCTTTAGTGGAAGGTAACCACTAGGCGAGGTTAATGTTCAAAGCATTTTATACCACCTAACACTCAGAGTCATTATTATTATTATTATTTTATTCTTTATTGGTCAACTACATACATTCAACAAAATAGGACATGCTAAAAAAAAAAATAGAATATGTAGTGAACCAAGGGGCGAGGTTAAAGCCTGTGGCTTTCTCTTCCACCGAACCCCATAGGATATAAAAAATAATGAAAAAAAAAATATATATAATAATAAATACTTGTTAAAAAGTAGAAGGAAACAAAAGTTAACAAATAACAAAAAAAAAGAGAAAAGAAAAATTTAAAGGTACAATGAAAAGATTAGAAAATAAAGGAGAAGAAGAAGAAGGAGACGAAAGAGTAGAAGAAGAAGAAGGAGCAGGAGGAGGAGGAGGAGGAGGAGAAGAAGAAGAAAAAATTAGATAGGAAAGGAGGGACATCATATTTCCATGTTTTCCAAATATAACTTGAGATTATGTTTGAATGAATCTTTATTGATGAGGGATGTAATGTTTGGAGGCAATTGATTCCATGATCTTGCTGCTTTTACAGAAAATGATTGTGACATGAAAGTAGTGTGATGTAGTGGAATGAGAAGATTGTTGTGTCTTGTATTGTGCTGATGTGATGAATGAAGTGGATGAAACAATTCATGTAGATATGAAGGAGAAGATGGGAGATTTAAATAAATTTAAACACATAATAATAGTCTTATTATTATGTGTTCACAAACTCAAATTAATGAGGAAAAATTCATGCACTGGATGGGATTCAAACCAACGGATACCTACGCTACCTAGATTACCAGACTACCGCGTTAACCACTTAAATGACAGTCTTTTATAAACTACTCCGGTAGCCCAGTGGTCAATGCGTCGAGATGGGCCTCATTAAGAAAAAATTGTAACTATCAAAATCCCCGAATCTCCCTCTCTAGCAAATAATTAAAACTTTATACTGTTGCTAGATAAGGTTTATCATGCACTGGTTCTCGTAAGATCACCGAAGTTAAGGCACGTCCAGCGAGTTGAAGATTTCTGACACAATCCAGGTTGGGTGAGGTTAATGTGGGTAGCAGGTTTGTGAGTTCCCTACGAATGGAGGGTAACACCCCCGTCGTAAAATGAACATGCAGTTGAGAGCGACGTTAAACCCAAAATTAAAAAATCTGGTGTAAACATCACACGACATTTCTTATCCCCCAAAAAGGAGTCGAATTCCGCCACTGGTGACTCAACGGTAACAGATAGCTAAAAATCAATGCCAAATTCGTAATCAGCACTTCAAAATCATTGAATTTGATATGTCACAACCCCTATCTAGGATGAATAATAAAAAAGTTAGTCTAAGCGGGTCCCCCCCACTATACCGGTAAATTGGGGCCGGTTCCAAAAAGTTAAAGATACCAAAAAAATGATGAGAGTGAACCCCTACTATTTTTTTAATCTGAGAAAATGTTGTTCTCTATTTTTTTTGTATCTTTAACCAATTCAAAGAAGCGGTGCTTGCGGCCAATATTTGCGGCCCTGCGGCCGATTTCAACCAAACGTTTCATGGTTCGTCTGGTGTATAAAATTAATTACCATACCAAATTTTAAGCCATTAACTCTTACCGTTCTTGAGATATCCTGTTCACACACACACACAAACACACACACACACACCCCTATACATGCACACCATATAATTACAGGGACCGGAATTTCACGCAGCTACAGAGACCCGATTTTTTTTAATAGTTTGGTATTTCTTTTTACATAAATGAAGACTTCGAATGTTTTCATTTAAAAAAATATATTTTTTAATTTTTTTTAAAAATTATTTTCCAACGAAATTAAGCATTTTCTGAAAATGTACTTTAAAAAATGTACTAACAGTGGGGAGTATGGAATCAGTGGCTTTTTAGTACAAAGAGTGAAAAGGTCATTGCATGTTGCATACTCGTAGATATGCCATGTTATTATATGGGTAGGTAGGTATTCATGTTTAGAAAGAATCATTAAGCCGTGTTTATTTTCTATAACTGTACTAGACTAGAGTTTACATCAATTTTATGGTTATATCATGGGATTTTTACCCTCCATTTGCAGGAAACTCGCAAACCTGATACTCAAAATAACCTCAACCAGCCTGAATGAGGCCGGGAATAGCCAGCATCACGAGAATTCGAATTTAAATGGTCACCAATCCAACTCCTTATCTCGCTGGATGTTGCTTAACTTCGGTTACAGAACGAGAACCGGTGCTACTAGGGTGTACCTTTGATCTCGCGAGATACTTATTTCGACTCGAGAATCAATCATGTAGCATGTAGCGCTCGCTAGGCTGATATCTTTCCACCTCTGAAAGGCACCGCCAGGCGGGCCCGCTCAGGGGCGGCGATCAAAGTTGGCCGAAAAATGTGTTCGAAATTGAAAATTGTTTTCGATTCGTATTCTACGAAAAATTTAAAAGACTCCTCCAACTGTAGCGTGCGCCGTGCTATACTAAATGCTGTATTATTTTCCATGTTTGTTTAAAAGTGTATAGAACTTCTCACTTTTACATCTTTTTACACTGTAATCACTACCTCGTGTGCTTTTACGACTCAATCTAAAATCAAAGTATCGAAAACCTAAGTCTTAATATAATTTTGATCCCATCTTATAACTTTCTACACAACAAATGGATTTTCATAGTCTCGTTTGGCGGGTGTTCCGCCCGAAAGCGGCGCCAGGCAGTTTCGGTCTTACGGTAGGAGTTACAAAACCTTACCGGGAATCAAAAGTGTTTGTCTCGGCGGGCTTACACATTTTTTACCTTTGAACGGCGACCCCGGGAGGGCGGGGGTGCCGTTGCCGAAAATTATGTTCGAATTTTAAAATTAACATTTGATTCGTATTCTACAAATAATTTAAAGTAATTTGCCGACTATTGGTTTATTTCTATCTTGCTCCGTTCGGCGCGTATACCGCCCGAAAGCGGCGCCAGGTAGATGCGATCTTTTGTTAGGAGATACAAAAAAAAAATCCTGGAATCAAAAGTATTCGTCTCGGCGGGCTGACACTTTTCCACCTTTGAACTGGGTTGCATACGGCTTTAGGCTTAAGTATGGTCTGTTGAATACATAAGTAAATAAAGAATAATTATCCAAAAGCATAATCAAATTAAATACAATATGCTGCCACAGTAGGAATCAAACCTACAACCCTTTGGTTTGGGGTTGAAAAGTTTGCTAGCTTTCAACTAGCAATAAATAGTCTGGTACCTACCACTTGATATGGACGAATTTCAATACATCGCTGAGGCCGCTTACATACGAGTATTTTAATAACATGGTAGGATTATTATTATATGTCGTACCGGGTACCGGGGCTACAATAGGGCTTCGTTGTGTTCGCGCACTTGGGTCTAGGATATAGGGTGTTCCGTTGTGATACCCTACTTAGGCAGAATGAAAGTTGTCACTCCCGATCGTACTCACCCAGCCCTAGCAGAGTCGGGAATTCGCTTTAGTCAGTCAACAATATTAACATACTGAAACACATTAATTATGGCCTGGGTAAAACCACTGCTAAATGTGAAAATTATTATTCTTACTGATATTTCTGATTATATCCCAGATGAGTTTAGTGTACACTATCTACTGAACCCAGTACCATTATTAAAGTGCGAGAAATCTTAGCATCATAATCGTGCATGAGAAATGTTGCACATTTACAAAAAAATACTATTTCCACAACCCCGAATTTCCAGAAAGAGAAAAATAATAATTTCACCTAATGTAGGTCTACAGAGTATGTGACCCACTTGGGGAACCGAAAATAAATGGAATATAACTAGAACAAAACAGAAAGGACTCTAGTCCATTGAACCAAAACCGGAATTTTCAACACATCATAATCTTGTAGACCTTTGTTAGCAATAGGTAATGAGAACACAGATACCCTTGAAGTTAAAACTCAAACTGGTTTCTAGTTTCTTTGTTAGATAAGAACTGTGAATTTCTTCTTGAGAATAACCGAAATTCGGATTAAAACCAGTTCCATAATTTAAACGCGGTGTTTACACTGACCTTATTTATTGCATTATAATAGACAGTAGTTAATAATGTCCATTACGAACTTTTGACTTATCCACAAGTGAATAATTGTCAATCGTCCGATAGTAGTCAAGTGGTTAACGCGCTGGTCTAGTAATCCAGGTTGCTTAGGGATCCGTTGGATCGAATCCCACCCAGTGTATGAATTTTTCCTCATTTGAGTTTGTGACCACATAATAATAAGACTCTGAGGTTAGGTGGTAGAAAATGCTGTGAGCATTAACCTCGCCTGGTGGTTAGCTTCCACAAAAGAGTATTATTATTATTATTGTCACGATAGGGATACCCAGCATAATAGAGTCGGGAATAGCCAGCAGAATGTCCATTCTCACAATAAGGAAATTGGTGGTTTCGATATCAACCATGATCTCTTGACGTTCTGGTGACTATTCCCGACCCTACTCAAGCTGGGTGAAGAGAATTTGAGTTGATAGGTTCTATGTGAAGCAAAATAATGTTTAGTAAAATACGCGTCGTGATATGATTGTGTAGTTTAAAGTAATGTTGAAACCAAGTAATCATCAACAACTAATACATATCTAATAAAATACACTGCCAATTATGGACACATTAGTTCCTCGTGATTGGTTCACATTGTATACACGAGGCAATTTTGAAATTTTATACTTTTGTTTATATTCCTATTTTCATAAAAAATACCGAGACACCTAAAATGTTAACGTTTGATGCCTTGGTGTTTCAAACACCCGCACTTGATACCCGAGGTACGGCCTCTATGTATTTCCCCTTCGTACTTTACACACGTGGCCCTAATTCTGTTTTTAATAGTCCTGCTCCATACCTGAGACATTGCGAAGTATGTGTTTTTCTAACCTTATGGCCGTGTATATTTCCTAGTCCTACTGTATGACACTAATATTTAGCATACGTCTTACTCAATAACGCATGCAAAAAATAAATGTTATAACATCGATCTAGTCCTAGGGATTTGAACTTGATCCATACTATATGAGATATACAGACCTGCAATACTCTGACGCAAGCTTGTGTCGAAACATTTTTGACCGAGACTAGGTAAAATTTCTATCATTTAGGTATTAAATTAAATAAATTTTACGGCTGACTTTTTTTATGGTTCCTTTAAACCCATCATTTTGAAATAACCACAATATGGTTATATTTATTTGAACCCTACCTAATCATTGTTCTATCAAACACATTGGCTGAGGTTGAAGTGCGCCCCATACAAATAAAAGACATAAAAAATATTGTTCATCACACAAAACTCTCATACTGAAATAGGTTTGGGTGCTATGAAACAATATTATGGAAGTGACGGAAGGTAAGAAGTGTCGTGAAATACATAAACAGAAATTGTTTATTCGTAATAATATAGTTGGGACGTTTTATTGATAATTTAGATCGTAAGAATAGTCCACTTGGTAGGTTTTGGTAGACTTTTATAGACTGGTATGAAAATGGTTGTGAATGCTTTTAGGAAAACTTCCTAAAGGCAGAGAAGTATCTGGCCTTCGATCCATTCGTGAATATTGAAGATATCAAACACCTCGGCCGAGGTGTGAAGAACGCCTATACAAAGAAAGAGACAGCCCGGCAGAGTGTAAGGTTACGGAAAACATAGTTCCCATGCATTTCATGTTATTTCAGCCAACGAAAAGTGCAACATGAATTTCAAAAATTGTGATTTTTATTGCAGAAATGGACTCTACGTTAAAAAATAAGTTTTGACTTCCTAGGCCAACGGGAACCCTATTTTCGAGACCCCCCAACAATCGTGAAAGACATGAAAGATTCATATTTTTTTTTTCTTTTTTTTTTTTTCATACGGATCCTTTGAGACCCGACTTCGTGTCATTAACTTGGCATTGAAGATTAAGTGAGTTGTCTAAAGTGATAAAGATATAATGAAGATGAGCCCAGACCAAAAAAAAATCTAAATTATAATCGGGCGGCTAATTTGGGCAGCCTCGGGTTTTGGGAGCCCAAATCAGGAATTGAAGGATAATACTAATCTTAAGTGGTATCAAATGAAAGATCTTGATGAGCAGATACCAAATTTATTGATTTTATTCCTTCATCCGGGCCACTGGGTGGTACCTGGTGGCCTTTTCATTTTCTTTGGCGGGTAGGTACCTTCGAATCCTTAGCTTAGTGGTCAGATCTTGGCCAGTATGTATTTTTCGAGATGACCTCGCTCTCTCACTGCAAAATTTTAATGTTAAAGTTTCCAAGTATTAATTGTGCCGACCACATAACTGCAATAGTTGTGGAAGTGAAGTAGATTGTTTTGGTCGCCACGGCCTAAGTTGCCGAAGTAGTGCGGGTAGATTTTCACGGCACAATGAAATCAATAAAATATTACAAAGATCCCTTGCTTCAGTTAACATTAGCTCACGTTTAGAACCGAATGGACTACTTCGAGAGGACGGAAAGAGGCCTGATGGTATCACGAACATTGCATGGTAGAGGGGAAGAAGTTTCGTGTGGGATGTGACCTGTGTAGACTCATTGGCCCCCTCACATTTACAAGCCAGCCTGGAACCAGGGTACCCCGGTGAATCTGCTGCAAGGAAGAAACATGCAAAATACGAGAGAATAAAAGAAAATCACTCGTTTCTTCCTTTTGCAGTAGAGACACTGGGACCATGGTGCCAGGAGGCTGTGCAGTTTTTGAATGTGCTGGGGTCAAGTTTACACAGGGCATCTGGAGAATCGCGCTCGCGATCTTACCTCATTGAACGAATCTCTCTTTCAATTCAACGAGGTAATAGCGCGAGTGTGATGGGAACTCTCCCCTCTTCCATTGCATTGGAAGACATTTTTTATCTGTAATATGTAAAAATAAATTGAAATGTTTTTTGTTATGTAAAAAAAAAAAAAAAAAAAAAAAAAAAAAGCTAAGGATTTAGTTAGATCATTTTCTGTCCCCGTTTTTAGAAGACAACTTTGTCTAGTGGTGGCATACTCGACTTGAAACCCAGTCAGCACGGGTTCGAATCCTCTGGCGGGGACGAAATTTTTTAGCTCTATTTTTTCAATTCGGGCTTAACGTTGTTCTGTTTTTCCGCTCTTTATATTATTTGATCTTGATGACGACCCTATTACCCTCGCGAGGAAAATTGTAGTAGTTGTAGAATTGGGCAATGACCTGTGGGGCGGCATTACGAAATTGATTTTTGACAATCGTGGTTGAATGGAGGTAAAATATGATGAATTAGCTCTCGTAATGTCGATGCTACTCACTAAATGTTGTGACAAAGTAGTGCCCTTGGCTAAGTGGGTAGCGTACTAGTCAGCCTGACTTGGGTTCGATCCCCATCAGGGCAGTTTTTTTTTATCTGTCCATGTATGTCCAGGGTACACTCATACCTCGTGAGGTCTTGATAAGGGACGTCATCGAGTTCTCACCCGACCAAAATTTTGGTCAGGTAGGTACCACGAGTTCTCTCCCGCTCAGGATTTTATCAACACCGAATTCTCTCCCGTCGCTTGTATTTTTACCTGAGTTTATACCTACATAGTTTAGGCCTAGCATAAATTATATAATAGAAACACCTAATAGGCCTTCTATGTATTTTACCTAACCCTACTATGAACCCGAGGCATTGCCTTCTATGTATTATCCCTAAACCTACTATATTCCTGAGGCATGGCCTTCTATGTATTTTACCTAACTCTACTATACACTCAAGGTTCTATACCTTTTATTAGTTAGACATTTTAAAGATTTCCATGTAAAAAGATGATTCTTATATGAAAATGATAATTTTATAATTTTCATTTTCTTATCTACCCATTGTAAAAAAACATGGTCTTATTTCCGGGAGAGAATTTTTTTTTTTTGTTTTTTTTTTAAAGATGAGTGTTTCACAGCCTTTTTTGTTTCGTAGCCATGAAACAGGAGCTACTGTAGACGCTTGTGGTCTGTGTTGTAGCCTGCCCATCCCGTAGTATGCCTCCCCTCTGATGGGCGAGAAGTGACACAATACTTCCCATTTAGGTGCTGGGTCAACACGAGCACACCGGAAGGTATCCCTTACAAACAACTGTAACCAAATTTTGAATACAAATTTTTGTCGGCGCGGGGGTTCGAACCCGGGACCTTCCGCATGGCAAGCGAGTGCTTAACCACTGAGCTATTCGTGCGCTCTTTTGTAAACCGTTGTAATTCGTTGTAAACCCTTCAACAATCGGGAGAGTACTCGTGGTGACCCCTGCAACAAGCCAGAGAGAACTCGGGTAAGAAAAGGTAAACGGGAGAAAACTCTTTACCTCCTCTTGATAAGGTGACTACAAATGTCATAGGCATTTGTAAATCCAGGTCTTTTGAGTGTCCCTCATGGGAGGCTTCGAGGTCTAATTAGCATTGAAAGATAAATCTTGTGTAGGTTCGTTTTACGGTCTAGATGAGAAATTAGACAGAATTTTTTTGAAATTCCCACTACAACAACTCAGTATAATCAGTATAAACAGAAAAGTGAGAAGTTGTACTAGATGTACATGACATCAGAACATACCTGCCTGTTACTCCGTATTGGTATGTCCAAAAATGTTCAAATTTGGTGTGTAGGTTTTTTTACGCTCTAGATTTTCAATTAGACGGACCTCAATACACTACGGTCATGCCTCAATACACTACGGTCATGCCTCAATACACTACGGCCATGCCTCAATACACTACGTTCATGCCTCAATACACTAAGGCCATGCCTCAATACACTACGGTCATGCCTCAATACACTACGGCCATGCCTCAATACACTACGTTCATGCCTCAATTCACTACGGCCATGCCTCAATGCACTACGTTCATGCCTCAATACACTACGGCCATGCCTCAATACACTACGATCATGCCTCAATACACTACGTTCATGCCTCAATATACTACGTTCATGCCTCAATACACTACGGCTATGCCTCAATACCCTACGGCCATGCCTCAATACACTACGGTCATGCCTCAATACACTACGTTCATGCCTCAAAACACTACGTTCATGCCTCAATACACTACGGCCATGCCTCAATACACTACGTTCATGCCTCAAAACACTACGTTCATGCCTCAATACACTACGGCCATGCCTCAATACACTACGGCCATGCCTCAATACACTTCGTTCATGCCTCAATACACTACGGTCATGCTTCAATACACTACGGTCATGCCTCAATACACTACGGTCATGCCTCAATACACTACGGTCATGCCTCAATACACTACGACCATGCCTCGGCCCGCAAAGCGGGCGACAGCCCGCTAGTCTGACCATAAGTACAAACCGTGAATTGGGCGATTTAACGATTTAATAACATATAATAAACTGCGATGTGCAATGAGCGCACCCATCAGTTCGAGTCGCGGGAAAGTTATACTTTTAGGGGACACTATTATTTTTGAAAATATCATATCACAAGTTATGCCACAGAGGCATTTATACAACGAACGTAAACAGTTTCCCCGTAAGAGCAATATAAGCAAGCGTCAGAAAAGACATATAATTCAATTTTAGAGTCAGGTGTAGTGTAATATTACGTAATAATCTGGGTAGTTCATAAGTTGAAATCTTTTGTAAGTCGTCAACTATCTCTAAGAAAATTCTAGTGTCTTCATCAGTAAGTACTGCGTCCCAATCTTTGTTTTGTGTCCAAGATCATAAAATGAACTCTCGTTTAGTTACTTTGGCCTCATCAGGATTAACTTTTATGTTAATATGCTTCAAGCTAATAGAGTCAGTATCTATATGCCAGTGAATACCCAACACATTTTGGACGGGTTGAACACTTTTTATTTCGTCCGGAAGAGAATCGAACTTAGGACTCTTAGGGTGGAATTAATAGACTTTTTTGTAATACCTCTGTGGCGCTAAGTCACGGATTGCGTATTGTGTAAAATGGGGAAAATTGACGTTTAGCAAGGACTTCAGTGATTGATGTTGTCTATTAATTTCACCCTTACAGTTAGTCGACCATGCGCGCAGATTTAGCAAAGCATCATGAAAAATATCACAAGATTTAAATTTTTGTAAGGCAATATCGTCATCAGTAACTGCTGGACTGACTATCTTTAATGCATAGCGTCTCTAGATCCCAGAATAATCTCAAATCATGTTTTTGAGTTAAAGGTCTGATTTCTGATAGTTGAGCGGTCTGTCTTTTATCTCTTCAATAACAAATGGGATCTTGAGGTCGTTGTGGATTGTTTTTTTACAAGTTTAAATAAGGTACTAACTTGTGATCCACACTGAATGAAAAAATACCTGAATCATATTTTTTCAAATGGCCCAAGTGATGGATTTTTTTTGATCCCTTCGCACGTAAAATAACCTTTTCTAATGAGATTTTGGCCCATCTGATGAACTCCGTCGCTTCGTAAAGATTAATAATAATAGGGAATATCTCAGAGTTGAATTTGTACAGACAAGCTGGGGTAATCTAGTGCGAGTAGTCTCTAGATGCCTCAGTGTCTAGCTGTCTACTGCCGGTATCATCCCTGGATCAGACTACTCGTCTACAGTTGTAGGTACGATTAGGAATGTTACCCGGGCTAGGCTACTTGTCTAAAATCAGTCCGAGTGATTTTATTTCATTTTATCATTTTATTTCGATAAAGGTAGATAGGATTAAATCTATAAGTATTAGGTACCAAATGAACGGTTGCGAGACTTGTTTCAAAATACATGGCGCAAATAACCGCAGGTTCACTGCGGTTATTTCAACCATTTGGAAAGAGGATTTTTAAATAATGTACCTAATTAAAACAAAGGTAGTATAATAATATAATATACTAGCGGGCTGTCGCCCGCTTTGCGGGCTGAGGCATGGCCGTGAAAGCAAAAAATCCTTTTTCGCCAGTGGCAGGTGTTGTAGTGGGAATTTCGAAAAATCCCGTCTTATTGCACATCTAGACTTTAAGACAAAGCTACCTATGAAATTCCAGCTTCCTAGGACTTACCAGTTCGGAGAAACAGTGATGAATCAGTGAGTGAGTGAGTCAGTCAGTCAGTCAGTCAGTCAGTGAGTGAAACTCTCTTATATAAGTATAGATTATATTATTTTTAGGGTGTAATTCCGACTGTAGTAGTAGTAGTTGAATGCGACGTTAAACCCAATTTTTTTACTATTACTATTATTAAAAATAATAATAATAATAATAATAAAATAAAATAAATCCAACGGGGTACAAGCTTGCAATGCAAGGGTTATTGTGTATAATACCAGGACGGTTGCAATACTTAGGATATTGTAAACTTATATTTGGAGACTGGCATCTCCACGGCCCTAGTCCACCTGAGCTGATGGTGTAAAACTGTAAAAATATAGGTACTTAAAGCATTAAGTCTGTATTTTAAAGTTTTGCAGTAATGGATAAAATCTAAGAAAAAAATAAATGATGAAAATCCAAGCATAGGGTGGGATTCGATCCACGAATCACGGATCCCCACGCGCTGGATATTTTACATTACAGATCCAGCGCAGCGCCGTAACCACATCAACACTAATGCTGCATGATTTTTAAAATATACCTTAATAATAATAATATTGCTTTTTCTTTGTGTTATTATGTCACAATTTTAGTGGGTAGCGCAGAATCATAGGACTTTACCACTTTAATTTACAATATCTTGTATTATTTTTTTGCCTAAGATTCTGCCACTGGTCGCTGCTTCACATTAAAGCAGCTACTCATTTTTCCTCACGAGGTATGAGTGGACCCCGAACATCCAAGTACAGAGCAGAAAAAATCCTCCCCCGCCGGGAATCGAACCCAGGTCACCATGTGTGCAATGCCTAGCGCGCTAACTCGCTCTGCCACAGTGACTACTAAAAAAAATATACCTTATAAATACCTCATTTGTACATAAATGTACTACAGTAAACTTTGCCTATCACGACGGTCAAGGGACCGGGAACTTTTCGTCGTTATAGGTGAATGTCGTTTTAACCTAATGTACTTATGTAGTTGCATATTCAATTTATGTGTGGGTAAAATTGTCAATACAAAGGTACATTTTTACAAGGTAATGGTTATACCGTCACAATGTAGCATGGTACTTCAATATTTTATGTTCACACCAGATTTTTTTTTACCCTACATGTTACTCAAAAAATATTTTTATTTCGATAATATTCGAGGCAGATACGTTGGTGGTACCACAATAAAAAAAAAGTTTATAAAATAAATCAAAGATTTTTTATCACCTACTTGGCTTATACCAAATCGACAGGACACCAAGACATTAAAATTCAAAAGAGAAATTTTCTAGGTACTTCTTAAACAACGATGTAGGATCTTTGAATGACACTTTTTTTCCACGAGTAGTGACCAAGTAATTGTGCAAGATTTCTTTTTATTTCATCAGAAATGAATTCGATGGGTAACGGACTCCTCCTTCTAGCCTTTCTTCTATCTATATAGGTATTAAGTATTCAATAGTTGGTAACAAACCATAGTGAAAGATAGGAGAATCTGTAGCCACCTTAGTCGAGAGGGTACAGCGCTAGGCTTGCACGTACGGTGACCTGGGTTCGAATCCTAGAGTAGTCGGAATTTTTGGACTGTCTCATGAATATTACGGTTGTTACGGGGTCGACTCATACCTCGTGAGGAAAAATTAGTTGTTACTTTAATGTGAGCAGCAACCAGTGGCGGAAAAGGCAAAAACATTACGGTAAAAGAAAAATACTTGGATTTATTAAAAGAAACATACACATTTATTTATTCTATGATTTTTATTAAATAAGATAGGAAAAGAGGAATTTTTTGGAGTCGACAACTTTGATTCCAGAAAACTGTTCTTTTTTTGTATTTCTACCGTAAGGCCCCAGCTGCCTGTCACCGCTTCCGGGCGAGATATCCGTCGAACAGAGCAAGATAGAAGAAAGTTAATAATCGGAGTAGCTAATATTTTACTTCTGATAAATTTCTAATATTAGAAATGGGAAGTGTTCTACTGTGTTCTTTTTTTACATATATATCATCTTTAAATTTGGAACATATTTTACGGCTAACTTTGATCGCCAACCCTAGGCGACCCCGCCGCTTTCAAAGGTGAAAAAGTGTCTGCCTGCCGATACGAACACTTTTGACTCCTATCATAAAACTAACTTGTTCCTAATCCTAGATACTCAATATTATGTATTCGTATGTTTTGTATTTCTGTATCCATGAGACCTGTGGTATCTATTGATGACTCACACTCGAGAGGTTTATCAGTTCATGAGTGCCTTTCTCGTTTTCAACAAGAGATTCTATGAATCATTGAACGATGCCAAAACAATGGCTTTTTAAGACAAATATAAAAACCGGTGATGGAGCAGTACCCTTTGAATTGCTTCTTATTTTTTTGTCTTCTTATTACTTTCCTTATCCTATAATAAGGAAAGTATTGTATTCGTCGAAAATTTGACCTATTTTTTTTCACATTTCTGGACGAATCAGCCTCAGTATATCTAAGAAGATGTTTTCAGCCATTTGTTCCGCGCGTCCGCTTTGACTAACTTTTATTATTATTTATCCTAGATTGAGGTTGTGACATATCAAATTTATTGATTATGAAGTGTTGATTACGAATTGGGCATTGATTTTTAGCTATCTGTTACCGTTGAGTCACCAGTGGCTGAACTCGACTTCTTTTTGGGGGACAAGGAAAGTCGTGTGATGTTAACTCCAGAATTTGTTCGAATAGAAATAGATTTTTGCTTGTTACTTCAGAGAAATTTAGTAATCGGATTCACGAGGAAGTATGGAGTCCATAATTGGCAGAGTAATTTTTGCTTTTTTAGCTAAAAGTAGTGTTTTGAAAACCTGTAAAATCGAGTGATTGATAAATCTATGTTGTATATACTTTACCTTGACAATTCTTTTAGTTTCTTAAATTACCCATGTAATGAAACATAAATAATTATATAAGTAACAAAAAAGATTCCGATATTTAGTCGATTTGGAGCTATTACCTTGTTTCTTGTAATTGAAATAGTGCCAAGTGTAAAACATGTGATTCCCTACTCAAGACCCTAGGACCTAGGAAAATCTACGAAAGGATTACATACACATCTTTGCACAAAACACAAGAAAAATGATCTCAGACCATCAACATCAACGAGTCAATTGGTGGAGAAATCTGCGGCTCATGAACCTCAACAATAGAGAAAAAGAAGATTACGCTTTCACAAGCAGAAGCTCAATTTCAGGTCACACCGTCAATGTAGTTGGTCAAGTCAAACGATCCGACAGAGCTTCTCCGAGCTTCGTGTATAAATAGAACTTCTTCTTCTTTCACTTTGTCTTTCCTAATCCTACTTGGGGTCGGCATTGTTCAACCTCATTTTTGAGGTTGGTTGTGGCAAATGTTTTACGGCTAGATGAACTTCCTAACACCAACGATTCTATTTGATTTTTCGCTGGGAATCGTACCAGCTACCCACATTAAACTTAGCCAGCCTGGGTAGGGCCGGCATTGCCAGGCTCACGTGTTTGGGGGAACAGAATTTTCTTTGTGAAAAGTCTGCTCCGACCGGGAATTGAACTCAGAATCTCTGTACTACGGGCAGTAGTCACAACACGGAAGCTGGCGTATATAAATAGAACTTGATCTACCCATTTATTGTTATTATTTTTATACTAAATTTGTACATTGTTAATAGAATGTTGAAAGAAGTAATTCATAAACCATTTTTATTTATTGAAAAACACAAAAAAATGTTGTTTTTTTGTAGTATGTGTAGGATGAGAGAAAATACACGTTCAAATTTTCAGAAATGGAACTGATTTATTCATGGATCAAGCTGCCAGTCCATAAGGGAAATACATAAATCGTGGATGAACAAACTACAAGATCTAACAGTTTGCCTTTATCATAGGTATTTTAAAGCGCTATCAAATCCCGTTATCCCGAGATCGCTAATTTTCAATTCCGATTTTTCGGGATTGAAACAGTCCCAGGATTGTAAACCATAAATACGAATCAAATGTCAATTTTAAAGTTCGAACATAATTTTTGGCCAGCCGTGATTGCCACCCCTTGCGGTCTCCGCCCAAGACAACTCCTTTTGGATTCCAGGATTTTTTTATCTCCTACCGTAAAGGTAGGATCACACTATATGGCACAGATGCCATATTTTCTATGGCGAGAAAGAAAAACGAATGGCACATATAATATATGACACTTATACAATGCCATATAATGTGGCAAAAAAAACTCTATGGCATTGTATGTCTTCCCCCTTGCCATAGACAAGCCTGCCAGTCGTCACCATATTTATCATATTGTAGACCATGTGTGTGATGAAGCACTCACACGAATGCCATAGATCCTGCCATACGTCTATGGCACCATAGAAAAAACTTGTCGCCATAGACAAAAATAGTTTTATGGTAATGTAAACAAAGACCGATCACACGCTATGGCAAGGGAGATTGGCATATTATATGTCGCTCTGCCATATCGTGTGATCCTACCTTAAGGCCGCAACTACCTTGTGACGCTATCGGGCGGAATGCCCGCCGGACGGAGAAAAAAAAACGAATAGGATACCTTTAAAAAAATTGTAGTATTGAGTCAATTTCAAATTTTAAATATAATTTTCGGCCATCCCTACATTCGCTGGGAATCATACCAGCTACCCACCTTAACCTCACCCAGCCGGAAATGCTACCCTCACATGAACGTAGGGAACAGAATTTTCTGTGTGAAAAATCTGCTCCAACCGGGGATCGAACTCAGGATCTCTGGACTCGGGCAGTAGTCACAACCGTTACGCCACGGAGGCTGGCGTAACGCTTGTGACTGGCATACAACCACACAACTTCTTAATAATTAATTATTAATACATGTACATATTTATATAGACCGACGAGTGAGCAAGAAGATTTGCGTGAAACGACAAGAAGACTTCAAGAAGACATATTTGAAAGGTGATGACGAATGAACAAATTATTCGACCAACTGTGATTTCCGCCCCTCGGCGGCTCCTCCGACCCGGGGATAAGGCCGCAACTACCTCGCGACGCTTTCAGGCGGAAGAACCGCCCAACGGAGCAAAATAGAAAAAGCTAATAGTCGGAAAATCCCTTTGAATTTTTTTGTAGAGTAAAAAATCAAATTTAATGTCGATTTTCCCCTATATCATCACCCTGGACAATGTGTATCCCTATTGTTCACTATGACCTACGAAAACTAGACAAAAATATTGCTTTCCCTCAAGAAAAATTACACGCTTACTACTCCGTCATAGATAAAATATCTGACTATTATTTATTGTTTACCGATGAATAAAAAAATGCAAATCATGTGTCAGCCGCTTTTTTTGTAATGAAAACTACAACTTTAGTATGAAACTAAATCCCCTATGTTGTATTAGCAATGCCGACCTTACAGCTAAACTGTATGCAATACACTTTATTATAATATGACGTATCTTCATGTTCACAAATAACAATCGAAAAATTTCTAATCTGTTCTGACTCATTGAGTGCCATTCAGTCGTTACAAAATTTTCCCTCCTCTAACTCCAAAGCACAAGAAATTATAATATAATAATATCTATCCTCCACAATAATACGTAAACATAAATTACAAGCACCGTGGCAGAGTGAGTTAGCGCGCTAGGCATTGCATGCATGGTGACCTGGGTTCGATTCCCAGCGGGACAGGAATTTTTCTGCTCTGTACTTGGATTTTCGGGGTCTACTTATACATCGTGAGGAAAAATGAGTAGTTACTTGTGTGAGTAACGACCAGTAGCGGCATTACCAGAGTAAAAAGAAATTAATGTAAGTAATAGAATTCGAAAAGTACAGGAGGCTCTTAGTAATGCTGTGCTACCCACAAAAATTGTGAAGAGGCCTTGTGCTTCACCACAAACGAAATCATACATACAACATAAATTCCATCTAGAATTCTTATGGATCCCCTCACACAGACCAACTCGAAAAAGAAGGGATTGAATAGTACCTATAACATCCCGCTGATTAATAGAATACCGATCCATGATTACAAGAATGTTGTGAATGGCACAATGGCATGATGAATGGAAATTAACTGAAAACAAATTGCGAGAAATAAAGCCTGAGAACAATCCTTGGCACCCCCCTTTCTACATGAAAAGGATCGAGCAGGTCTCTCTCACACGTCTCCACATTAGACACACTACCGCACCCATTGTTATCTAATAAAAAAGAACCCTCCCCCTTTCTGCAAAGTTTGTTCATGTAGATTAACAGTAAAACACATCCTAAGAGATAGTATTAAGTACCAAACGTTAAGAGACCCAGATGATTTAATATCTTGCTCAATTGAAAATGAAAGTGCCATTATTATTATTATTATTATTATTATTATTATACAACTCTCTATTAGATACAAAAGGACATTATGTACAATTGTACATACAAATAATAATTTTAACAGTGAAAAAATGAAGAAAAAAAAAACAATATATTCAATAAAAATGAAAAAGAATAGAAAATATTTGAAAACATATGTCCTAACTAAAGGGTGGGGTTATTGCCTATGGCAATCTCTTCAACCCAACCCTTATGCCATCTTAACTTTTCTGAATAAAACTAGATTAATAATGTAATTTTTTTTTATAGTGTAGAAATATAACAGTTGGCACACTTTAATAAATTTCACAATTTTTTTTTTTTTTTTACCAACTGTGATTGCGGCCCTGGGCGTCTCCGCCCACCCGGGGGTGCCGTTTAAAGGGTGGAAAATATCCGCCAAACGGAGCAAGATAGAAAAAAAACAATACTCGGAAAATACCTTTAAATTTTTCGTAGAATATATTTTTAAACATATTTTTCGACAATCTCATAAAAAAACTGATTACCTATGTTTTTTACTCTATATAAACTTATATCCATCAAGTGACCATGTAATATGACAAAAGTAATATGAATAAAATAAAATTATAACTAGCACTAAATAAAGATAAAGGAATCAGTAGAGAATAAAAAGTCAAGAGAAAAGAAAATGTCTAAACTTAATGCGTAGGTAGGTGTCTCAATAAAACTCTTCACATAACAGGGAGTTTTGAAAAAAAAAAAATGGGTGAAAATAAAATAATAATATTATGATTTTTTATCCACTTCTTCTTCTTCTTACCGAACCAAAACCCATGACCGAACGAACGAGCCGGTCCACTTTGGTCAGGATTTTTCGGTCCGGTCAAATAAAAAAAAGTGAATTTCAGTGACCAGGTCAGCTTCGGTTCGCTTCGTTCACATAAAAAAAACCGCTTTTAGTGTAAGGACGCAACGACCTGGCGACGCTTCCGGGCGGAATATCCGCCGAACGGAGCAAGATAGAAAAAAACCAATAGTCGGAAAATCTCTTTAAATTTTTTGAAGAACAAAAATCAAATGTCGATAGTAATATATGAACATATTTTTCGACCAACTGTCATTGCCGCCCCTGGGCGTCTCCGCCCACCCGGGGGTGGCGTTTTGCGGTGGAAAAGTGTCAGCTCGCAGAGACAAATTCTTTTGATTCCAAGAATTTTTTTCTTAATTCCGAGCGTAAGGCCGCAACTACCTGGCGACGCTTCCGGGCGGAATATCCGCCGAACGGAGCAAGATAGAAAAAAACCAATAGTCGGAAAATCCCTTTAATTTTTTTGAAGAACAAAAATCAAATGTCGAAATTTATATATGAACATATTTTTCGACCAACTGTGATTGCCGCCCCTGGGTGTCTCCGCCCACCCGGGGGTGTCGTTTTAGGGTGGAAAAGTGTCAGCTCGCAGAGACAAATTCTTTTGATTCCTAGAATTTTTTTCTTAATTCTTACTGTAATGCCGCAACGACCTGGCGACGCTTCCGGGCGGAATATCCGCCGAACGGAGCAAGATAGAAAAAAACCAATAGTCGGAAAATCTCTTTAAATTTTTTGAAGAACAAAAATCAAATGTCGATAGTAATATATGAACATATTTTTCGACCAACTGTCATTGCCGCCCCTGGGCGTCTCCGCCCACCCGGGGGTGTCGTTTTAGGGTGGAAAAGTGTCAGCTCGCAGAGACAAATTCTTTTGATTCCTAGAATTTTTTTCTTAATTCTTACTGTAATGCCGCAACGACCTGGCGACGCTTCCGGGCGGAATATCCGCCGAACGGAGCAAGATAGAAAAAAACCAATAGTCGGAAAATATCTTTAAATTTTTTGAAGAACAAAAATCAAATGTCGATAGTAATATATGAACATATTTTTCGACCAACTGTCATTGCCGCCCCTGGGCGTCTCCGCCCACCGGGGGTGGCGTTTTGCGGTGGAAAAGTGTCAGCTCGCAGAGACAAATTCTTTTGATTCCAAGAATTTTTTTCTTAATTCCGAGCGTAAGGCCGCAACTACCTGGCGACGCTTCCGGGCGGAATATCCGCCGAACGGAGCAAGATAGAAAAAAACCAATAGTCGGAAAATCCCTTTAATTTTTTTGAAGAACAAAAATCAAATGTCGAAATTTATATATGAACATATTTTTCGACCAACTGTGATTGCCGCCCCTGGGTGTCTCCGCCCACCCGGGGGTGTCGTTTTAGGGTGGAAAAGTGTCAGCTCGCAGAGACAAATTCTTTTGATTCCTAGAATTTTTTTCTTAATTCTTACTGTAATGCCGCAACGACCTGGCGACGCTTCCGGGCGGAATATCCGCCGAACGGAGCAAGATAGAAAAAAACCAATAGTCGGAAAATCTCTTTAAATTTTTTGAAGAACAAAAATCAAATGTCGATAGTAATATATGAACATATTTTTCGACCAACTGTCATTGCCGCCCCTGGGCGTCTCCGCCCACCCGGGGGTGTCGTTTTAGGGTGGAAAAGTGTCAGCTCGCAGAGACAAATTCTTTTGATTCCTAGAATTTTTTTCTTAATTCTTACTGTAATGCCGCAACGACCTGGCGACGCTTCCGGGCGGAATATCCGCCGAACGGAGCAAGATAGAAAAAAACCAATAGTCGGAAAATATCTTTAAATTTTTTGAAGAACAAAAATCAAATGTCGATAGTAATATATGAACATATTTTTCGACCAACTGTCATTGCCGCCCCTGGGCGTCTCCGCCCACCCGGGGGTGTCGTTTTAGGGTGGAAAAGTGTCAGCTCGCAGAGACAAATTCTTTTGATTCCTAGAATTTTTTTTCTTAATTCTTACTGTAATGCCGCAACGACCTGGCGACGCTTCCGGGCGGAATATCCGCCGAACGGAGCAAGATAGAAAAAAACCAATAGTCGGAAAATATCTTTAAATTTTTTGAAGAACAAAAATCAAATGTCGATAGTAATATATGAACATATTTTTCGACCAACTGTCATTGCCGCCCCTGGGCGTCTCCGCCCACCCGGGGGTGGCGTTTTGCGGTGGAAAAGTGTCAGCTCGCAGAGACAAATTCTTTTGATTCCAAGAATTTTTTTCTTAATTCCGAGCGTAAGGCCGCAACTACCTGGCGACGCTTCCGGGCGGAATATCCGCCGAACGGAGCAAGATAGAAAAAAACCAATAGTCGGAAAATCCCTTTAATTTTTTTGAAGAACAAAAATCAAATGTCGATATTTATATATAAACATATTTTTCGACCAACTGTGATTGCCGCCCTGGGCGTCTTCGCCCACCCGGGGGTGTCGTTTTAGGTTGGAAAAGTGTCAGCTCGCAGAGACAAATTCTTTTGATTCCAAGAATTTTTTTCTTAATTCTTAGTGTAAGGCCGCAACGACCTGGCGACGCTTCCGGGCGGAATATCCGCCGAACGGAGCAAGATAGAAAAAAACCAATAGTCGGAAAATCCCTTTAAATTTTTCGTGGAACAAAAATGAAATGTCGATAATAATAATATGAACATATTTTTCGACCAACTTTGATTGCCGCCCCTGGGTGTCTCCGCCCACCCGGGGGTGTCGTTTTAGGGTGGAAAAGTGTCAGCTCGCAGAGACAAATTCTTTTGATTCCTAGAATTTTTTTTTCTTAATTCTTACTGTAATGCCGCAACGACCTGGCGACGCTTCCGGGCGGAATATCCGCCGAACGGAGCAAGATAGAAAAAAACCAATACGTAGTCGGAAATATTATCAACCGAGCGACCCCTAAATTTTAATACATGTAAATAGACCGACGAGTGAGCTAGAAGATTAGCGTGAAGTTCTTGGACGACATATTTGAAAAAAGCCCCTTCAAAAATAAATTTAAAGAAAAGAAGATAAAAACAATACTTCCGATTTCTAATATTAGAAATTTCTCGGAAGTAAAATAAACAATCATACAAAAATAAAAAAATTCGTATTATCCTCTACTCTACGACACTACCACGAAGTCTCTGTAGTTGCACACGAAAAACACCCTTAGCTAGAGAGACCACGAGACACCACCGAAAAACAGTGATTTCCACGATGTGAGTAACATTAAAAAAAAAAAAAAAAAATGTCCAATTTCCTCAGAAATATACCAGTCCAATGTTTTTTAAAGAAAAATAGCATAAAATTATTAAAATATTAAAGTTATTCATTGAAACAATTACACGGACCTGATTTTGTCCTTGTACTTGTTCGTGTGTATGTGTATGTCCTTCCTATTGTGTGAAATTCCAGGTGGGTCTCTCTAGTTATATGGCGCACATGCACACACACACACACACACACACACACACACACACACACACACACACACACACACACACACACACACACACACACACACACACACACACACACACACACACACAGACGCACGGACCAATGGATGAAAATAACTTTTTTTTTTATCCTGAGGCTATGATTCGTCCAGAAATGTGAAAAGCTGGGTAGGTCAAATTTTCGACGAATACAATACTTTCCTTATTATAGGATAAGGAAAGCAAAAAAGATTATCTCACTTGTGGAGCGGCTCCTATTTTTGACCTATCCGCTTTCCCATTAAAGGGGAAATTTGGGGACTCTCAAATCTTCCTTTCAACCAAATCAACCTTTCAACCAAGGGAAAACCGTCAAATCTTGTTCGAATTACCGGGACGGACTTGTGCCCTACCTTATTCCTAAGGATCTGCAGCGTCATCCTCTGGTAGAGCGTGACGAACTGGTACCAGCACGAGACAGACATGTTGACGCAGCCCTTGCCCTCGTGGCTCCGGCCCATGTAGCTGAGCACCAGGTTGTGGGAGCCTCCGTGGCGTAATAGTTGTGACTACTGCCCGTAGTCCAGAGTTCCCGAGTTCAACCCACGGCTGGGGCAGACTTTTCGAAGAAAATTCTGTTCCATCCAAACACGTGAGGCTGGCATTTTCCGGCCCTACCCAGGCTGGGTGAGGTTAATGTGGGTAGCTGGTACGATTCCCAGCGAATGGAGGGTAAAACCCCCGTCCTAATCCAGGACGTTAAGTCAAATAGAATCGTTGGCGTTAGGAAGGGCATCCAGCCGTAAGAAAATGTGCCAAAACCAATCAACCTCAACCATGAGGTTGAACAACGTCGACCCTGCTTGAGCGGGATAAGACAGAGTAAAAGAAGAAGAGACTTGTGCCCTACCTTATTCCTCAGGATCTGCAGCGTCATCCTCTGGTAGAGCGTGACGAACTGGTACCAGCACGAGACAGACATGTTGACGCAGCCCTTGCCCTCGTGGCTCCTGCCCATGTAGCTGAGCACCAGGTTGTGAGACATGAGCTCCATGTCGGGCTTCCGCACGTACGAGCCTGGGGGGGGACAAACCGGACGATGTTTATTATTAGTACTAGCGGGCTGTCGTTTTTCGAGGCATCCTTTTTCGCCAATGGCAGGTGTTGTAGTGGGAATTTCGAAAAATCCCGTCTTATTGCACATCTAGACTATAAGACAAAGCTACCTACCAAATTTCAGCTTCCTAGGACTTACCAGTTCGGAGAAACAGTGATGAATCAGTGAGTGAGTCTGTCAGTGAGTGAAACTCTCTTTTATAAGTACGAGTATAGATAGTACGCTTTATTAGGTAAGATCAAAATATATACAGTAAAATACAATGAAATTATAAAGAAAAAATTAATAGATTGAGCAAAGAAACAAGAACAAAAAAGAGAATGAAGTTAATGTTCTTCCTAAAGGGCGGGGTTATTGCCTGTGGCAATCTCTTCTACCCAACCTTTACAAGTAATTAAGTAGTGTTTACTACTTGCGCGTAAAGTCCGCGATGTACGGCAGTGCCTCGAGTGTAGAGTAGGGTTAGGAAAATTAAATATAGGGCCATGCCTCTTTACGCAACTAGTGTACAGGCAAACAGATGGGTCAATTTCATTTACATCCCATCACCATCCCAGTTCAAACCCTCGTGATGGTAGCTATGGGCCCCTTTCAGGGTGTGTGAGGTTAATTTGAGTAGCTGGTTTTGAGAGTTTCCAGCGAATGGACGGTGAAATGCCCGTCGCGACGGGGTTATATCACGACGTGTCGTGAATTCATGATGTATTATATGACAATGCTGTTGAAAGCGACGTTAAAAAAAACATTCATAATCCCCAAAAGAACTCTACTGTTGATTGGAAAAAAGTGTAAAGTTCCAGAGTTCCTATCCAAAATGAAAAAATCTTCAAAACAAGTATATCGATTTTCCTATTTTTTTTTTGGCATTTCGGTATACCCCGATTTTTATTCTGCTATTTGGACCAAGAGATGTTCCCCTAGGTATCCTCATGACTTACCATTGGTGAGTTGATCTGAGCCTGGAACTTGAGTGATGCTTTTGAACCGCGTGTGTTTTCCGTTACTGGTGGCGGAGCTGAGGATGGCTATGTTCTCCTCATCCTCTGTGAGCTCTATCACTGTGGTGGTGTAAATAAAGGAAAATAACGTGAGGATATACAATGTGTGATTGGGGTTCGGTGGAAGAGAAAGCCACAGGCTTTATCCTCGCCCCTTAGTTCACTACATATTCTAGTGTGTTTTTTTTTTTTCATGTCCTATTTTGTTGAATGAATCAAGTACTTGACCAATAAAGTGTTAAATAATAATAATAATAAATATGATCATCATTTATTTATACCTTTTATTTGTAAAGGTACCAGTTACCCACATTAACCTCACCCAGAATTGCTAGGGCCAGAAATTTCAGATTCATGTGTTCGGGGGAAACAGAATTTTATGTTGTTGTTGTTGTAGCCAGCTTGGCTACAGCTGGAGGGGTGAGTGATGGTATCCAGCCAACTTTATTTCAAAGTTGGCTCGTCCTGAACCACATATTTCTATGTGCGATCAACCATCATGAGGACTTGGACTTTTCTTTAAAAGCCATTAAACCCTTAGGAAACTGGAAGCTATACTGGCTTGTAAGGGTTGGCTAGTCTGTTCTCTGTTTATAGTAGTTTATAACTCCTCAGAAGTTAGACTTAGCTTATAGGAGATGTATTGTTTGTAATATCATTATTGTACAAATAAATAAAAGTATTCAATTCAAATACTCTAGCGAGACACTGGTCTTTTCCCTGTACGTCCCCCAGCCAGACAGTTTATGTGTGAAAAGTCTACTCCGACCGGGAATCGAACTCAGGATCAATATTATTCTTGTCAATTAAGAGTAATTATTATTAAATGGGTTTGATGGCAGAGATTTCGTCAGGCAATAATCACGCCCTTTGTCAATATTATTCTTGTCAATAGTAAGATTTCGCAAAGTTATCGGGACCCGATAACGTATCCCCATAACGATAAAGTCTCGAATTGGCGTCTCTGCGCATGACAAAAATTATCGGAGTTTGGTTATGGTTATCGGGATCCCCATAATTCGAGTGGATTATGGGGTTCTCTCTTCGTAAACGATAAAGAAATTTTTGACTCAAAATACCGCGTGATTTCAAAATATATATTTATATAATACTAAACATCCGTGGTCAGTTTTTTTCATACAGTAGAATTAATTTTTACATTTTAATTCTGATAAATTTAAGATTTTTTTTGGCAAGTAGGTATTATTTTTTTTGTTTTATCTGTGTTAACAGTATTTTATATTCTGTGTAATTATGTCAATTGAAGAAGCACTTTTTTTCTGAATGAGATAGGTGAAATAAATGATGATGAATTGGACTTTGCCATAATGGATCATTTGGAAGATATACAGTTAGGGTGGTTTTAAAAAATCAATGTCAGAATGTTTTATCTACCAACCCTACAAAGTGTGCAGTCTGTCCAGATTTTAAAATAAATTGCCGCTAGGCGCTCAAAGTTTAGAAGAATCGCGATTTTTGGCTGGTGAGCGAGGCTTCGGAGCCGCAACGGCTCAGTATTTTGTCTTTAAGTTTATCTCAAATGAAAGCTTACATTGTACTGAGTGTTTTATATTCTGGACAATTTTAAACTTCTTTTCTAAAAATAATTATGGTCAAAAACTTTTAGTCCGAGCGAGCAAAATGGCACCTTTTCCTTCAAAAACGAGATTAGGTATCATTTTTATATAATGCAACCCATGGCTAATACATGCCATTCTATTCTAACTGTTATTAAATGTTTTTGACCATAATTATTTTTAGAAAAGAAGTTTTATTTTTCTTTTAAGACTCTGGGGGCTGAGACTCCTAACAGGTAGACATTTATGTAAATGGACATTTGCACTTCTCAAGATAGCGAGGAACTTCCTGGACCTTCTGGTTGCAAAAGAATGCGAGTCACCAGGGAATTTCTAACCATGAAGCTATCTCTGATTTTGGATCGGTGTGGGATACATAATCCTTACGATTCCTAGGGTATATTGCAAAGCGTGGTTTATGCCCCTAAGGCCCAGCTGGCACCTATGCAAGACTTCAAAATGTTGCAGAGTCTCTTAAGGTGTAATTCCGATCCTAGCGACCGGGACCATTTTTCTGCTTAAAGTCGCTCCTACTCGTACCAGTCGCGCGACCCGCTCGCGTGTTTTGGTAAGTACTTCATTAAAATACACAGATAGCCGTAGTTAGCTTTAGTCGCCTGTCGCGCGTTGCGGTCGCTAGGATCGGAATTGCACCTTTAGAGTACGAGACTATTGATGAAGAAATAGCACACAGAGGTTTGACCAAATTTTCAAACCACCTCTGCAATTTATGTGCAGAGACGGTTGGCCTGGCCTTCTTTGACGCCACGATTCCTGACGAAGAAAGATCCAGAATGGTAGAGAAGATACGCGCAGGCTCAGAGACAGAGAGTTCAGAGAATTCTAGGATCATAAATCCTAAACGGCAAAAACGTGAGCTGAAGGAGCTGGTTCAGGAAGGGCTCACTGTTTTAATAAGCAAGGAGATACTGCATTTCTTTGAGCGTCTTCAAATCAACCCCTCTTTCCTAGAACCCCCCATCAGTTGTCCAGATAATAGTAATTACAGAGAAGGTTTAGCAATATTTAAATCATTAAAAGACACGCACCACACACACACACACACCAGACAAACACACACACTACACACTTTCTAGGACTCTCTTTTTCCCCGACGGCTGGCGCCCCAGTTATAATATAGTAAAATCCTTTCTTATTACATATCTACAATATAAAATCAACCTAGACATACATTTTAAGCCACCAGAAATTTACCGGTACGGAGAAACAGTGATGAAAAGGTGAAAATGCGCGGTTATTCATGTAAATGCGCTCCTTTTCCCCCGCGGCTGGCGCCCCAGTTAGACTATAATAATATCCTTTCTTAGTGCGCATCTACATAAGACCTAAAAGTGACCTACAAAATTTCAGCCTTCTACAAATCGAGATGAATGAGTGATTGAGTGTTAACTTTGGCATTTATATATAGGTATAGATTTAAAGCAGAACATAGTCTGCAGCACCTACAATAGTCGAAAAGAAAATGATGAATTGAAAATTTAAATTTCAAAAAAATGTTTTGTTTGGATGAAAAGCTTTCTTAGAATATCCGGTAGAGGCGCTAGAGTTTTCGTTATCGTGTATCGTGATGATGCGAAATGTAAAAAATCTTCTTCCTACGAGACACGAAACCGATAAACTTATCGTTATGGGGATTGATTATGGGGACCCGATAACGATAAATGCGAAATGTCTCTAATAAAGAGTTATTATTATTTAATGGGTTTGATGGCAGAGATTGCCTCAGGCAATAATCACGCCCTTTGTCAATATTATTCTTGTTAATAAAGAGTTATTATTAGTAGTTGTATGACCTGCGGTGACTTACCATAGTCCGCGGGGTTGTAGTGGGTGGGGCACTTGAGCCCGACCGAGGACAGGAAGGGGACCAGCTGCTCGGTGGCGCCCTGGTAGATGCACTTGCCCACCGCCAGGACGTACACGTGATCGAAGAAACCGAACAGGGAGGCGCTGGGCTGGTGGATGGTGCACACGATGGTCCGGCCCTGGTGGGCTAGGTTCCGCAGGAGCTTCAGACAGGACTTGGTGGACACGTTGTCTAGACCACTGGGGAGGAGAGGGTGCATTATGAGAATCAAATAATGACCACACAGGAAACCTAACCTAACCTAACCTAACCTAACCTATCAGTATAATCAGTATAAACAGAAACCTAACCTAACCTAACTTTTTTTTTTTTTTTTTTTTTTTTTTTTTTTTTTTTTTTTTTTTTTTTTTTTTTTTTTTCAAAGAAACTAAACTGACAATCATACAACAAGGTAGGAAAGCTCATGTTTACCTAACGATACCTCAAAATAGACATGCAAGTGTGGTTATCCACCCTTGTACACTCATTTCGGATCTCGCCAGGTTATGTTGGACTTGCTGGTAATTTTCTTACCAGCACCTGCCAACTAAAACCTCCCTGATGTATGACCACTCAGTATAGTTTATACAACATGCCCTGGTGGGCTAGGTTCCGCAGGAGTTTCAGACAGGACTTGGTGGACACGTTGTCTAGACCACTGGGGGGGCGAGGGTGCATAATGAGAATCAAATAATGACCACACAGGAAACAACAGAGCAGGTACCTTCTTTAGAATCCCAAATGGGAGTATAACTTCTCATGTCCCGACTGGGTTTTGAACCCCCGATCTCTGGATTACCAGACTGACTCGACGCCTAGACCACTGAGATACCGAGAGACACAAGTTATATCTATAACAATAGTATGGTCTCTAGTACGGCGATAATTTAGTAAAGCTGGTTTAAATAATTGTGAAATATTTGTTGTTTTGGTTTAACGTGGCTCTCAACTGCATGGTCATATCACGACGGGAAGTTTTACCCTTCATTCGGTGGAAACTTACATCCTTATCCAATATGAGTTGGCCAAGAATCACGAGGGTTCGAATTTGATTAGTCACCCATCCAAGTCCTAGTCTCGCTGGACGTTGCTTAACTTCAGTGACTGAATTATAACTGGTGTTTTCAACGCGCCATTGACGCTGGCTAATGAAGATTAAACGAAGCTAAAATTTCATTGCCCGCATAAATTTTCTCAAAAACACCTCACAACACTTCTTCTCTACAGCATGTATAAAAAAATTCCCTTAGTGGAAAGAATTACACGTGCTATTGCACATTGCATAACTACGAAATACCAGGCGTGCATATAAAATGTACCCTACATTCTAATTAATAACAGCTATTGTACTTATAGCCGTCGATGGCGCGTTGAATGCAACGGTTCTCGTTCGATCACTGTAGTTAAGCAACGTCCAGCAAGAAGTCTTCGTGATGCTGGCATTCCAGCCCAACTAAGGCTGGGTGAGTTTAATGTAGGTAGAAGAATTGTGAGTTTCTTGCAAATGGAGGGTAATGCACGTAACGCACCCGTTGTGAAATGACCATATAGTTGAAAGCGTTAAACCTAAAAAAAAACTATTGTACTATTTACCTACTTTGTAGCCTGCAGCGTCGATGGTAAGTTGAATAAGGAACTAGAGCTTTTTCCCCAGTCTGTCCAGTTTTCCTGCTTACACAAGTCCTATTTAGCTCGATCTAGTGCGACTGTATTTTGTTTTATGTTTAGAAATAGAATCCAATGAGTTCTCACTTTCTTACCTGGTAGGTTCATCCAGGAAGAGGACGGGAGGATTGTTGATGAGTTCGACAGCGATAGACAGCCGCTTCTTCTGTCCGCCCGAGAGGTTCTCAGTTCTGGTGTGGGCACAGTCCGCCAGCCCCAGCATGGACTGAATCTCGTGGATCTGGAAATAGAAAGCTCTTTGTAGATAGCTGACAGCCTCCCTGGTAGTCAAGTGGTTAACGCACTAGTCTGGTAATCCAGGTAGCGTAGGGATCTGTTGGTTCGAATTCCACCCAGTGCATGAACTTTTACTCATTAATTAGAGTTTGTGACCGCATAATAATTAGACTCTGAGGATTAGGTGGTAGAAAATGGCACTAAAGAGCATTATTGTTATTATTACAGGTTGATCCCCATTTATTGTAAGGGAATCAACTGTTTGTTTTTCACTTTAAATAAATAAATTCAAATTATTATTATTATAAGGTATATAGAACGTATTGTTTATTATTATAATTGAATACTCCATTAATATAGGACATTTATATTCAGAGTTCAGACATGTAATGACAAAAAATATGAACAGAATAAACAAGAAGAAAAGATTAATAACAAAAACTATAAAGATGTCCTAACTAGAGGGCGGGGTTCCGGTAGCTCAGTGGTAAAGGCGGCACCCTGTGAATCCAGGGGTTCCAGAGATCGCGGATTCGAAACCCAGCCGAGACATGACAAGTTATCCTCCCATTTGGGATTTTTACCACATAATAATATGTCTTGGGCTTACTGCTGGAATAATGGGACTTAATAGTCCTAGTAGGGCAGTATAAATAAGGCGATATTATTATAAGGATATTCACTTTATTAGGTATATACAGATACTACAGGTCTAGCTGACAATGTATTTCTGTTGGTTGATGAAAAATTTGCAGTTGCGACATAGTGAGATAGTGACGATACGCGATGTTGATGAAGAGGTGGCGGAGGTGCAGGGGAGACAAGACATATACTTCTCTTTTTACATTATTATTCTCATGGAGGACTTATTGTATGCCGAGGCATTTTCTTATGATGGAGGTAGTTGATAATAATACAGATTTTTGTGCTTCTTCTAATAAATAGTTAGCATTAGACAGACCATATTCTTTTAGACCGCTTACACATAATTATTTTTTTGTTGTTATTATTATGTTTCTCACCAGTTTGAGTTTGTTTAACACCATTTTGAGTTTGTTTAACACCATGTTTCTCACCAGTTTGAGTTTGTTTAACACCATGTTTCTCACCAGTTTGAGTTTGTTTATTTATTTATTATTTATTTAGAAACTCTTAATTAGTAGGTAGAACATATATACAGACAAATAATAGTAAAAAATAAATATAAAAATTGACAATATAAACAAGAAAAAAAAAATTATATACATATGTCCTAACTAAAGGGCGGGGTTATTGCCTATGGCAATCTCTTCCACCCAACCCTTTTTTTTAAGACCATGTTTCTCACCAGTTTGAGTTTTTTTTCTTTCTAATTAGGCACTTTAATGAGTTTGTTTAACACCATGTTTGTCACCAGTTTGAATTTGTTTAACACCATGTTTCTCACCAGTTTGAGTTTGTCTTTCTTGGGCGTGTCGCTGGGCAGCTTGAGTTCCGCGGCGAAGAGCATCACCTCCTGTAGGGTGAGCAGAGGCTGGAGGAGGTCTTCCTGCATGATGTAGCAGGACATCTCGCGGTGTGTGTGTGTGTGTGTGTTTGGTGTGTGTGTGTGTGTTTGGTGTGGTGTGTGTGTTTGGTGTGTGATGGGCTGGCGAAGCCTGCGGGTGTAACTCGCTAGTATACAATATAAGAGAAGCAAAAAGAGATTTTTTTTCTCACCAGTTTGAGTTTGTTTAACACCATGTTTCTCACCAGTTTGAGTTTGTCTAACACCATGTTTCTCACCAGTTTGAGTTTGTCTTTCTTGGGCGTGTCGCTGGGCAGCTTGAGTTCCGCGGCGAAGAGCATCACCTCCTGTAGGGTGAGCAGAGGCTGGAGGAGGTCTTCCTGCATGATGTAGCAGGACATCTTGCGGAACAGCTTCTACTTTGAGTTTGTTTAACACCATTTTTCTCATCAGTTTGAGTTTGTTTAACACCATTTTTCTCATCAGTTTGAGTTTGTTTAACACCATTTTTCTCATCAGTTTGAGTTTGTTAACACCATTTTTCTCACTAATTTGAGTTTACACTTTGATCTTAACCAAAAGGCCGAGAAGCGATCTTCCTGAAGTAATACCAACGTGGTCTTCCTGAAGTAATACCAACGTGGTTCCAGGAAATATTTTTTAGGTTTTTAGCGGGTGAGCCGACGGAATTGGTGCCCTTCAAGAGGGGCGACACACCATACCCTACCCGCAAGTCCCGCATATCCTTCAGCACTAGAGCTCTTGCTGAAGGAATCTTCTAAGATTTTCCCCCTAAAAAAAAAAAAGTTTCAGTTTGTTTCTCAGTTTGTCTAACACCATGTTTCTCACCAGTTTGAGTTTGTTTAACACCATGTTTCTCACCAGTTTGAGTTTGTCTAACATTATTTGTCTCACCAGTTTGAGTTTGTCTTTCTTGGGCGTGTCGCTGGGCAGCTTGAGTTCCGCAGCGAAGAGCATCACCTCCTGTAGGGTGAGCAGAGGCTGGAGGAGGTCTTCCTGCATGATGTAGCAGGACATCTTGCGGAACAGCTTCTCGTCCCGGGCCTGGCCGTTCACCTTGAGAGAGCCGTCGATGCCTTCGTTACTGCGGAGGAAGAGGGTAAAGTTTGTATTAGTTCTTTATTAATAGGACTTGTGTAAGCCGACCTCCGTAGCTCAGTGGTTAAGAGCATTGGTTACTGACCCGGAGGTTGCGGGTTCGAATCCCGGCCGGAGCGGAAAATTCTGACCGAGTTTTTCGTTTCTGGAATGGCATGGATGTAAATTTAAAGTGCCCTGAAGTAATGCGAAAGCGGTGCCAGGGCACAATTACTTAAAAAAAAAAAAAAAAATAGGACTTGTGTAGTTATGTAGGTACAAACAAGTAACGATAAAAAAAATGAAAACAATATAAACAAGAAAAAAAGATACAAAAATGTTTGAGATTATTTTCAAGATGATAATAACAAATAGTTTTATTGTAATATTTTAGTTTTTACAAACAAATTACAAAATCAATTTTTTGGACTATAGGTACATATCAATTGGTTTAAAATAAAATAGAAGGTGGGCTGAAAGGCTAAAGAAGAAATCTTTAGCCTTTCAGAAGATATCACACTGCAGCTACATGCCAAATTTCATCGCTCTACGACTTACCGTTCTAGAGATATTTTGTATACATACATACATTCAAACATACATACGAACAGACCATTTGATAAAAATCTGTTTTTTGGAATTAGGAGAACCTAATTCGTCCAGAAATGTTATCAGCTCAATTTGTATAAAAGTGACCGATTACAATACTTTCTTTACGTTATAGGTAATAGAAAGAATAAATAAAAGAGGTTTTCTCAATAAAGTAAATCTAATCATCCTATGATACTTAGCTCATGCTTCATTAGTACCTACATAATAAGAACTACCATCGAATAGAACTGGGTAATCACCAATTCCATTGTAAATTGTAAACTACGGTGATGACTAGAAAATTGCTGTTTAATGTGAAGATAATTATTTTTCCTAAAGAATTTATGATGGGTAATTGAAACCAAAAATAAAGGTAAATCAGCTTCCATAATATACAGTGGACTAGGTGGTCATGTGTACATAGTGGATGATCTCACCAGATAATGGGCCTTAATAATGCGAGTTTTTCCTCGTGTTGAAGTGACGGCCCAACTGACATTGTACATTGGTGGTCCAAGTGGTTAAGGCGCTAGTCATCAAGGTGGATTCGTAGGTTCCAATCCCACTCAATGCATGATTTTTTTTTCATACATAAATTTGAGAATTTGACCACTTAATCTTCTTCTTTTACTCTGTCTTATCCCGCTTGAGCAGGGTTGATGTTGTTCAACCTCATGGTTGAGGTTGGTTGTGTTTGGCACATTTTTTTACGGCTGGATGCTCTTCCTAACGCCAACGATTCTATTTATTTTTATTTAACGTCCTGGATTAGGACGGGGGTTTTACCCTCCATTCGCTGGGAATCGTACCAACTACCCACATTGACCTCACCCAGCCTCGGTAGGGCCGGAAATGCCAGCCTTACATGTACGGAGGGAACAGAATTTTGTGTGTGAAAATTCTACTCTGACCGGGGATCGAACTCACGATCTCTGGACTACGGGCAGTAGTCACAACCGTGACCATTTAATAATGGAACATAAACTACTGCGAGATTGAATAGACTTATAAGCCTTAGTCCCAGGGCCGTTCATGACTTTGCTGGGCCCCAAGGCTGGTTAGTGACTGATATTGCTACCCTCTAGCCTCCAGTCCCCCCCTCCCCCCGCGAGGAGCTATGGCCCAGAGCATTCTGCCCCGGTGGCCCTAATACCCTGTGCTCGCACCTGCTTATTTCGGCAGTATAAAGAAGGTGTTTTATTATACATAATCCAGTAGCTTCATAGATAAAGCGGTGGACCTGCAATCTGGAGGCCGGTGGTACGAGTTCCAAGTTCGGTAAATATTTAGCAGTAATAGTAATAGTAGTGTTTTATTCAGACCGTCGGCTCGAGACAGGAAGTCCCATTACGCTAACAGTTTAATATAGCACCTCTTTATTTATTGAAATAGAGAAGTGTGAGTTTGACTGATTGTGACATCACGAAAGTGATGAACGCAAATATATGTGATGACTTATTTTGAAACATATTGAAAAAACCTTGCAGATAATTAACACCTGTAGGGAAGGCGGTAGCTATCAAGACTCAAGATCGATCTGGTAAGGGAACAAAAACATTATGATCACATCGATGGCTAAAATTAGACTACAAACTATCAATTAATATTAATGTCCATTGTTAGCCAGATGGAATGTTATACAACCGATTCACACTTGGCATAGCTTTGTGTGATTGTATACACAGTCCGCACAATGTAGTTTGTAGTACCTACCAACAATTATTCATACTAGTGTATTGAGAATTCTCAATACCACTAGTGTAAAATATATTAAACATGTTCGATCAAGTTTTATTTACAGTAAATAAAATTGAATATTTACTAATCAAGAGCGACGCTAATGCACACTTTTCCAATGCCGTAATAATAATAATCTTTAGTGGAGGGTAACCACCTGGCGAGGTTAATGCTCAAAGCATTTTCTACCACCTAACCCTCAGAGGCTTATTATTATGTGGTCATAAGCTCAAATTAATGAGGAAAAATTCATGCACTGGGTGGGATTCGAACCAAAGGATCGCTACGCTACATGAATTACCAGGTACCGTTAACATGTTCGATCAAGTCTTATTTACAATAAATAACATTGAATATTTACTTAGAAGAAATAAACAAAACAAAACTAAATCAAGGGCGGTGGTAATGCCTACGCCATTCTCTTCCAACGCCGCGCGCCGTAGGTACTTCTGCAACTTCGCCGGAGATCGAACCAAGGACCTCGACGTACAAACCCGAGTGTGACACCAAACCGTGGAGGTCACCGGTTACAACGATTGAGCAGGTGGTGAGCCTCGTGACTGACCGGTCACCAAGTAACCACTAACCAGTTTACCTGTAATCAATGTTACGCGAACCACCGCCACCGGTGCAATGACTTCCCATTTGTGTCAACCATGTTTCTCATTGAGAAAAAAGTTCTCTCTTAGAAGTACTAGATTTTCCTTTTCAAGTTTACTTAATAATAATCAAGGCAAGAAGCCAAAGACTTTGTTAAAGAAGTAGGCATAAGACTGTATGAATCATCAAAAGAAAAAAGATTAACCCCCTTTTTGAAGCAGAGGATTTCTCTGTGTATCCAGAAAGGAAATGCGGCAGCTGTGATGGGCACAGTGCCTCGTTCCATTTACATTATACTTCACGAAATGAACTAGGTATATTATTTTTAATTAATGAAATTAATATCCATTTAACCGATAAAAAATCTAGAACAGGACAATTGAAAGCGCAACCGGTCATTAATTAAGAACCTGGTCGCGATCTCATTGAAAAGGGGACATAATTACATAGAGTCGAACCCTGAATGATATAAAAGATCGGTTTCCAGCTAAAATTTACCTCTTTAAATGGGGAAATGACCTGTTTATAAGAGAATCCCGAATATACAGGGTGTTTAGAAAAAAAACGGACACTTGTTTTTTCAATTACTGGAAAACTTTTTAAGATAGAGACCTGAAAATTTACAAGAATAAATTCAACAATATTTTGAAAATGTCCTTAAAGAAATGTCACATATTTTTTTTTTTTTTTTGGTTGCGAATTGAGCATTGACCATTATTTTTAGCAATTTTAACGATAATTCTACGGTACGATTCTATTTTTAAGATTTTGTTTACTGAAGCGAGGCTAATCTAAAAAGAATCTTGCCATTAGCTTTCTGAAGTACCTAATGTTAAATTAACGGATGTACTGTCTTTTTACGAAAGAGATGAGTTTTTTAGTGGGTGGAAATCCCACTCTCCAAGTTACCCGGGTGTCTTTAAAAGAATATTTTCCCTATCTCTCTCTCTCACTCTCTTTAAAAAAAAAAAAGATTTAGAGAAATTAATCGACAAATTCCAAAACTCAAGTCATTGCTAAGCGTCGGTTTTCCCTATCTGACACAGTACGCAATCCGTGACTATGCGCCACAGAGGTATTACAAAAACGTCTATCCGCCCTTAAGCTCACCTGACATAGCCGGAAATGACATTGAGGAGACTGCTCTTGCCGGCCCCGGACGGGCCAAGGATGGCCGAAAGTTCTCCGGCCCGAAATCGGCCGCTCACTGATTTCAAAATGGTTTTGGCGGGACCTGAAATCAATAGAGAAAAGGAAAATATTCAGTTTTAGGCCTGAATTAACATTAGTTCGAGTCGAATCCATTAAATGGATTTAAATTTAAGTCGAGTCATTTAAATGGATTCCATTTAAGCATTCGTAGTCGATGTGGTTGTAATGTAAACAAACTAGCTCATGGATCCGTGATCTGTGTATCGAATCCAATGCTTGGATTTGTCCTCATTTAATTGAATAAATATGTGAACACTTATTTGTCTCTGAGGAGGTAGAAAATGCTTTGGGCATTTATTATTATGACCCTCAGAGTCTTATTATTATGTGGTCACAAACACAAATTAATGAGGATAAATTCATGCACAGGGCGCGATTCGAACCAACGGATCCCTGCGCTACCTGGATTACCAGACTAGGTATTTAAATTAAAAACAAACAAGGTAACGTGATTAAACTGACCCCACCTATTGTAATCACGTGGAAATTCGCGTTCTGAACTGTCTGACACTCTGACCCCATTTCTCACTTTTATTAACCTTTCACCCCCGTCCTAATCTAGTGTAATCCTAATTTTATAATCCTAATATTATCCCTACGAGGCACTTTAACTTTGCATCGGACAGGTCATTCACGCCGAATGCCTTCTAATCTTTTGCAACAGGAGGGTTTATCAGGGACAGAGTAGGTCACTCGACCGCGTGCAATTTTTTCTACATATAGTAACTTTAGTACAGGGTGTAACTAGAGTGAGAAGGAAAAGTTTGTCTGGCTGGTGAACTATTACTTGCTGATGAGAGCAAATAAGCTCGAAACAGCTGTCTAGGTATGTTCTGATATTCATGTACATCTGATACAACTTCTCACTTTTCTGTTTATACTGATATACTGGGGACTTTTTTCAAGGAGGAGTGGAGTGTCTTACTAGAAGAGTATTTATAAACAAAGGGAAGACTAGAGGTAGACATTAATTTGAGGAGGGGAATACTCATGTCGAAAAGTATGGGACTCAGATTTGGACCGACCGGTATCCATGGCTGCCTACCCTAACTAAAACCCACGGCTCCTCATCAATACTAAACCATACCGTTGTGGGACTGTTAAATATTACTTCAAAAACTAGACAATTACACAAGCTAAGCTGGCTTGTAGTTTTCCCAAAGGATTAAGGGCCTTAACACTTAAAAGACCGTGTGTGCACAACTGCACAATACATGTCTCGTAATTTTCTCTGTTTTAAAGTTTTCTATTGGATGATAATGTTTTTTTTTTGCGTAGAAAACTAACCAATAAACCTGTTTGATTAGTTAGACTTAGCAAACTCTTCAGCTTAAGTACTTATTCAGGTGGTTTGAAAATCTGGGTAGTATAATCAAGGTAGTATAATCAGGGTAGTATAATCAAGGTAGTATAGAAGCATAGGTATATTTAACGTTCAAACAATTGGTCAAAGGAGACAAACAATGAAAATTGGAGCGGTCCTCTATGTGTTTGGCTGGAGACCATAACTCTCCAATACATTTGTGTCTGTAATACATAATATAGTACATATTTATGTATTTTTTGTAGATTTATATATTTTTTTAAAATTTATTTGTATGTTTTTGTGTATTTAGCATGACTTTGTACCACAAAAAATAAAAATAAATAAATTATATTTGTTACATCCTGTATAAAAAATAAATAACAACAAGTAAACTAGGCCAATCCTTTATCGGTAGGATATCTGGAATGACCTTTCATAATCAAAAGCGTAGTACCACAGGGTTTAATGGGGGCACCATGGGGCCTTTTAGGGAGACACTGAACGGTGCCCAAAGATAAAAATATTATCAAAGTACATACTTCACAACAATGACTATATTTAAATAGTAACCTACTAATCATCATTGAATAATGGTTATTGATACAATTTTTTTTTATTTATTTTTTACAGTAATTAAAAAAAAAATATTCAGTCAAAATGTGATTAAGGATTAAGGTTTGTGATAATGCTCTTCCAATTATTTACCTCTCACTATCTTATTTTAAATTTCAATAACGATTTGTTTCATAAATTTAATGATTACCTATTCATTCTTATTTATTTATTTTACCAAGGGAGCTAAATAACTTAAATTTGTCTGGAAATAGTATCAGATCAATTCCGAGAATGATTGATTAAATTTGCAATTATCTACTATTTACATTCTAAGTTAGTTAAGTTTTACAGTATTTTTACATTCTAAGTTAGTTAAGTATTTACATTCTAAGTTAGTTAAGTTATCATATTTGTGTTAATCAATTTCGTGGTATCACAACTAATGAAAGTAGCTTTACTAAATCTACGCTGACACCGCGATTTGAACCACCGACCTCCAAGTTACAAGTCCGCCGCCTTATCGATCAAGCTACTGAGGACGGTTCTATATTTACATTCTATGTGTTATAGTTATAAATATGTACTAGAAAATCACATGTGTGTATCATGAACATTCGAGCACGAGTGTTAGTCCAAGGTTTTTGAGGCATCCTAAATATGTTCAAAATTGACCGCTTTCAATGTCAATCATGTGAAAACAACAAAACAACACTTCTACCTATGAACAATGAAGAAAAAATCAACAACTAGGCTGCATCAAACTTTGAAGGAGGCCATAGCCCTAGACTCTAGACAATCAATCTGCTTGATCAAAAGCTTGATTCAATCGATTGAATCCAGCATCAGTCACTCGGTGGAAACCATACTGAAAACAATTAAATGAAATAATAATAATAACACTCTTCAGTGAAAGGTAACCATCAGGCGAGGTAAATGCTCAAAGCATTTTCTACCACCTAACCCTCAGAGTCTTATTATTATGTGGTCACAACCACAAATAAATTCATGCACAGGGTGGGATTTGAACCAACGGATCCCTGCTCAGCTTCCCGAAAACTTGGAGCCGGAAATCGTAAGCTTATTGATTGATTCATATCTCGACTGTCCGGAATTGTGAAAAGTGAAGAGCAAATATTATTTCAACAGGAATAAGAAAAGTGCATTGCTAGAAAAAATCGTGAGGTCGTTGAAAGTTCTCAAATATGTATTCGAAACCCTTGTTCACCTCCATCAAATTTAAAAGCTCCCAATTTATTCTAAACTTTAAGAAATATTTAACTAGTGAATACATAAACAACATTACATAATACATGACACACGGGACATGAAAGGAGCCCAGAAAATTACTTCTGGGCGTCCACAAGGGTTCATACCCCATCAATCCTTTCACTACCATGACACAAACCATCATGGACACGGAAAGTAAGTAAGTACCACCAAAATCAACACCACAGCTCAACTGTCAAAATCAATCTCTAGTGAAGTCACTGCCAAGATCGAGAAACACGAGTGCACTGTTCTAATTCTTGATGGGGGGAAGAAGGTTTTGATTGAAAGGCTGATTGAGGTTGATTGATTGACTCAATCGTTTCATCAAGTAGATTGATCGTCTAGACTCTAAAGCCTCCTTGAGGACAAATCTAGAATCTAGTTAGAATCCTCTAGCTAGACAGTTTGTCTACGGACTGTTTATAAAACCCCGAACTAGACTAAAAGTCTAGCACTTCCTGTTTCTATATCCCCAACTAATGGTCTAAAACCATTTTTTAATGACCAGAAAAAAAAGAATTAAAGAAACGATTGGAAATTAAATATCAAGGGAAAAATGAGTTAATGATTATTCGAATTTACTAGGTATGTTATTGTTTTCTTTAGTCACTGATGTTCAGTGTGTGCTGATGTTCAGTAAACAATTACCAATGGTAAGCTGCCAACAATTTCGAATCAGAAGCAAATGGAATCAGATCAATTTCCAAAAAAGTGACGGAATTAGTATCAGTTAATCATGAGTGTTAACAGAAAAGTGATAAGTTGTACTAGAATGGCATAACTCTCTAGCTAGACTGTTTGTCTACTAACCGAAACAGAAATATATTACAACAGTGCATATAAAACACATATAAAATTTTGAGTTTTAGATGTGTCTAAATAGAACATCACGTTGTGTGTGTGTTTTTATTTATCTCTGTGGCAACCATTCATGTGGCTAACTCATATTTTAGCTCTGTATGTGTGACAATCTCAAAACAAGAGTGGTTTCTCATTTTTTTGTGAGTGTGGCGATGTGGCGAACACATCAGCCTTGCAATGTCAACATGGTTGAACCGATCAACCGATTAGTTCTCGAGCGTGACCTATCCTGCCCTAGGTTATGTCCTGAACCGGTTAGTAAAGCAAACATTGGCGCTTTCAACATGGCGTGATCGCTTCAAACTGCTGAAGACTTCCTATATCTTTGCTCAACACCTGACCTGGGACATTCAGGGAACATTGAAGCTTCTAGTGGAGAGTGAGAACAGTTGGTCATCCAAGGTTCGAATGAGTTAGAACTCCTAGTAATGAGTTAGAACAGTTGGACATTGGGTTCGAAGTTTAAGCGACAGGGATTTTATCCTCATGTTTTTGAATCGTGTATCACAAAATAATGGCCCAAAAAATATTGCAAAAAAATAAATAAAAACATGGAGCAGATTCACACCATCAAGAAAAATAAAAAAAATATCTAGGACAGTTTTTTTATGGAACAAAATACATTTTTTTAAAACTTGATCCTGGGAGGAAATATAGAAGGAAGACGAAGCAGGGGCAGAAGACGAAAATAAAGGAAGAGCAATCTACAAGAATGATATGGATGCTATGATCAAGAGTTGGTGCGAATAACAATGAATAAAGAGAAAATAGCTAGAAATATGAGAGGAACTCCAATTAGAAGAAAGCATGGCTAGAGTCTTTTCTACTGAAATGAAGCTAAAAGAAGATCAGAGAAGGAAACATCGTAGTTCTCACACCTGTTTCTCTTTCTTCATTGATACTCTTAACGACCATTACCATCACCATCATCCTCATCATTACGTCATCAATATTATTTGTACAAAGTTCAACTATCACAATATTCACAGCAGTCATGTTCTTGAAACAAACTCAGGATTCAGAACATAAAATGTCAATGGATTCTTACTCAAATCCACCATTAACAAGTAAACACCATAAAACTTGATCACGAATACCCCTATTGCAAACAAGTAACTACTTCAGTATTAAGTTTGATGAACCATGAACACCCAAGTACATAATATGTAAATATTGACCACTTTGAAAAGATTAGAGTAAATTCTCTTTGGAATTGTAAATAAACATGAAAATTGAAGTTTAGAGTTATTGCCTCTAAATAAGCCTTAAAATCGTTATCATGGGTAATTTCTGTGTTTATTTGAGTCAATGTTAACAATAATTGGGACTTTATTTTATGGGTCATTTACATAACATGGACATGCAAGCGCAGTTGATTAAGGTTTGGTGATAAAATTCAAATAGTTTGACATCCGTTGTAAAGTTGTCAAACGTGGGTACGTGACAGCTTCTTGTAGATCTACTGTCAGTTGTCTGAGCTAGGGTTGATGTTTTTGTTATCAGTCCTGTTGTTGCCATTGTTGGTGGCGGTAGTCTAATTAATTACCAAGTCTAAATAATTACTTCCAATGAATTTCTAATATTAGAAATCGGAGGTATTTTTGTTGTCTTTCGAGCTAATTTTGTAGGGTTTTTTTGTTGAATTTGTTGTTTTGTTTCTACTGTTGTTAATGGTATTGCTTTCTAGTCTTTTGTTTATTTTTTGTTCTTGAAAATACTGCCATAATCATTGGTAGTAAACTTGTTGTTGTTTAGTGCCATTACTTCCGATGAATTTCAATATTAGAAATCGGAACTATTGTTTTCCTTTATAAAAGAATAATTGCTCCCGATTTCAATTTTTTTTCTTCATATTTCTAGACGTTTCTTTGGTTTTGTGTCTGTCTGTCCGTCTGACTGTCAGTCGGTCAGTTTTTTTCTTCATTACCTTGATGACTCATTCTTTTAGTATGATACATAAATTTTCAATGCATAAATAATTACAAAATTGGTCTCTTAATTTGAAACAAACGAACAACAGTTTTTTTGTTTGGAACAATCCCAACACCACTGATAGAAATGGAGTTCTATTCAAAGCTGGTGTTCTTTTGTCTTTAACAAGGTATGAAATGTACTTTTATATCATACTTACCAGTCTTATCACACGTTGTATGACTATCTATAGTGCATATACAAAGTGATAGCGTGCACTTAGTTGCCCTAATTCATATGTTCCACATTTGGAAGCTTCCAGTCACTGATCAAGTGACTACCAAGTCACAGCGGTTCGTAAACTATATACTTGACAACCGACCTCAGTAGCTTGATCGATAAGGCGGCGGACTTGTAACCTGGAGGTCGGTGGTTCAAGTCCCGGTTTCAGCGAGGATTTAGTAAAGCGAGTTTGAGTAGTTGTGACATCACGAAAGTGATTAACACAAATATGATAACTTTATATACTTGGCAAACACTTATTAACTTTTTTGACAATCTTCTAATCACCTTCTCATTAAAAAGGGAATCTCCCTTGAATGGGTTGGCTACTTGTTTTTATAAGAATGGATCATTAAAATGAGATGACTGCGTATCAGGAAAAGAAAGTATTTCAAATTTCCAAAAATTGGCACCTTTTCTAACATTTTGGTACTCCTTGATATTCGAAGTTTCATTAAAGACAATTTGAAAGCACTGTTAGGTACATTTTAAAATTTGATTTTTCTCAAAATCTCAAATAGGAGATAATAATATAATTATAATCATTTATACTCTAAATAAATTTCGTTCTTGCATATAGTAACTATAAGTTACATTTTTGTTTCAGTTCCCTCTGAAATAATGAGATGTATGCAATGAATGATCGCTTGAGAAAATCAAATTTCTTCAACCCGCTGATACAAGATCAAAATTCCGAGGGAAAAATTGGCGAAAGTTCAGACTTAAGAGAAAATGAAAATTTTCTTGGTGACGTTTTTGTTCCTCATTTTCACTGCATTACGGTTGGCACAAGTTGGTAACCTCTTAGCTAGAGCAGTCAGTATGGCCAACCTACTATCAGTAAACTTTGCTTCTCTCTCACTCACTCTTCGTGTTTCGGAATGAAGTATAATGTGATAATCAATGGAACTGACCTCAGGTAAACTCAGTAAAGAGGTATAGCAAATCATCAGGGGTGTACCCAAGACCTAGGTGTCCTAGGCGAAACAGTTTCAGGGCATGATACGAAAACGACCTGTGTTTGACATGTAGGTAGACCTTTGTGGCTCAGTGGTTTAGAGCATTGTTTGCTGACCCGAAGGTTGCGGGTTCGAATCCCGGCCGCAGCGGGAAATTCTGAACGAGTTTTCCGTTTCCGGAATGGCATTGATGTAAAGGTAAATTACCCTGAAGTAATGCGAAAGCGGTTCCGGGGCACAATTACCTTTAAAAAAAGGTAGACCTTTGTAGAAAAATATAATTAAGAAGATAAAAAATAAGATTCACCCCCGAAAAATACAACAGATATTGTAAATCAAGGGGATTTTAAATGAACAAATATGTCAAATAAAAGAGAATAATATAACTCTTTAGTGCAATGTAACCACCCGGCGAGGTTAATGCTCATAGCATTTCCTACTACTTAACCCTTAGAGTCTTATTATTATTTGGTCAAAAACTCAAATTAATGAGGGAAAATTCATGCATTGAGTGGGATTCGGACCAACGGATCCCTACTTTACCTGGATTACCAGACTAGCGCGTTAAACCAGTGCACGTTTCTACACGAGGCTACTTTCCAGTGCATACCTAGTAGGTATTGCTTATATAAATACATGTGTAAGTATAATACACTAATCAACACTACCCAGGTACATGAAGATAGACTACCTACCTTGTCTGAATCTAAAGAGACTGAACTGTTTATAAAATCAGCATAAAATAAAAGTTTCAAAACCTACTACACTGGGGACTCGTTTTGAAATCAACTTTATCAGGTTTCAGGTCTCCCTTATTATTATAATTATTATTATATTTATTATTATTTTTATTTATTATTATTATTACTACTATTCTGTCTGTTTGTTTAAAGTAGCGACCGGCCTGGCCAGAATCCAGATAAAGGTCAGCTGGACATTCTTCGGGTTCAAGATGAACTTTACCATCAGGTCCTAGGTCCTAGGGGTCCGACATTGTAGAGGGTGTACCATAAAATGAGGAAGACTCAGATTTTTTTTCATACTTTGGGTTTAATATTGATAACTTGTGGTGTATTGTAAAATAATAATAATATTTTTTTTTCAGTAGCATATTTGTGTTAATCACTTTCGTGATATCACAACTACTCAAATTCGCTTTACTAAATCTACGCTGAAACCGGGACTTGAACCACCGACCTCCATGTTACAAGTCCGCCGCCTTATCGATCAAGCATTTTCTACCACCAGAAACAGAAACAGAAACATTTAACAGAAACATTTTCTACCACCTGATCTACAGTTTTTTTTATGATTGTGTAGTTACAAATTCAAATAAATGAGGAAAAATCGAAGAATTATTTATCAGGTTCTTATTATTATGTGGAAAATGTGGTCAGATACCTAATCAAATAAACAAGGAAACGCTACCTGGATTACCATACTAACGCCTTAACCACTTGACCACCAATGCATGGTATTGTGTGAGAGGAAAAAATAGTGGTAAATGCACGGTATAAAAATACAGCTTACATGGGTATTATCTGAGCTTTTTCATAATTATTATTAGGTATTTTTCGTATATTTTTTTGTGACACAAAATGGATGTGAAAAAAACAGGATTTTAATTTTTAGGTTACAAAAGTTTGCCATCTCTTGGTTTTGAAGTTGAAGGAATTATTGTAATTCTATGTAAAACAACTATTAATAAATACATATCCATTGAACCCATTAATTTGTTTAAATAATCTTTTGGTCCACACTGTAAATTTAACGTAAAGTTACTGGTATAACAACTAAGGTATAAAATATAGAGATAGGAAGAACACCTTAACAAGGAGACTCATCAACTTTTAGCACACTATTACAATATACTACAGTTATTTAAAAAAACATGAAGAATACCTTAACCTACGTTCAGTATGAAGTTTGGCAACTTCACAACATGACCTACACTTGTCTTACAAGTAGGGCATACCAAAAATTTGGTCAATAATTTGACAAAAAGAGGAAAGAATTAGTCTCTAGAATCGTGTACCATATTTTTGTCAAAATATGTGTTCTTCTGTGCTGTTTGAGATTTCCATAATCATGCCGAAAATTTCGTCAAGAATTTGACAAAAAAAGGAAAGAAGTTTCTAGACTCTTGTACCATTTTTTGACAAAATATGTGTTCTTCTATGCTGTTTGAGATTATCATAATCATGCCAAAATTTTGGTCAAGAATTTGACAAAAAGAGGAAAGACGTTTCTAGAATCTTGTACCATTTTTTGCCGAAATATGTGTTCTTCTGTGCTGTTTGAGGTTCTCATATTTGTGTTAATGATGAGAGTGATGTCATAATCACTCTGACATTCCTCTCTGGAACAATAGCATGCTCAGGATCGGAGCACCATAAATTTCTAGTGGTAATAGCACATCCACTAAAATTATATCTCCCTTGCTATTATCCCATTTTAGCTTATGTTGCTTCTAGGGTCGGTATTGTTCAACCTCATGGTTGAGGTTGGTAGGTTGGAGCACGATTTTTATGGCTGGGTGCCCTTCTTAATGCCAACGATTCTATTTGGTTTTAACATCCTGATCAGGACGGGGGTTTTACCCTCATTCGTTGGGAATCGTACCAGATTTCCACATTAACCTCACCAGCCTGGGTAGAGCCGGATGTGCCAGCCTCACGTGTTTGGAGGGAACAGAATTTTCTTCTCAAAGTCTGCTCCAACCGGGGATCGAACTCGGGATCTCTGGACTACGGGCAGTATAGTCACAACCGTTACGTCACGGAGGCTGTGCACATCCACTAAAATTTGTGTCATAAAAATTATGTAGAATTAAAATTATGTATGTATTTTTAATTTGTTACTAGGTATACACACTTTTCCATCTTTTTTTGCATGCTGTACTTGAGACTAGACCTTAATAGTTTGATCGATGGCGTACTCTCAACCAGAGGTCAGTGGTTCGAGTCCCAAGTTCCCCAAATAATTAGTGAAGCGAGTTTGAGTAATTGTGATGTTACATCATGTATGATTACTTTTTTTAATTTGGGTTTAACGTCGCTTTCAACTGCATTGTCATATCACGACGAGAGGTTTACCCTCCATTCGCAGGAAAACTCACTAACCTGCTACTCACATTAACCTTACCCTTTCTGGAATGAGGCTCTGCACCTCATCTTGATACCGTGTTCTGGTCCAGAGCTATGCCTAGAGGACTCTGGTAACAGGTATTTACTGCTTTGTTAGCACCTTATGATTGCAATCGTCAACATACATGTACACCCGTCGCTTTGACACAGACATTAGTACAGACAGACCCGTAGGCTGGTGTTTGCAAAAAACACTCGGGTGGTCAACCGACCTCAGTAGCTTGATCGATAAGGCGGCGGAGATGTAACCTGGAGGTCGGTGGTTCAAGTACCGGTTGCAACGTAGATTTAGTAAAGTGAGTTTGAGTAATTGTGATATCATGTAGTTGTGATTGACACAAATATGATAAAGTAACACACAGGTAGTCAAGGTACAGGAAATCCAGACAGATTTAGGGACGAATTATGCAATAAAATGACAACAAAGTTAAGCCAGACCATCCCTCAAGTCTGATTATAGTGCGCTTGTGATTGGTTGAAACTCCGAATTGAAGTACAGTTTGACTCATTTTTGTTGTAACCCTATTTTAAACCGACCTCAGTAGCTCAGCTAGTAGAAAAAAAATGTTTTCCGGGTGTCTTAAAAAGATTTTTTCTCCGAAGCCTCTCGAAAAAAAGTAGTAAATAAAAATATACCATCCATCAGGAAGAGGTTGACCAACGTCAACCCCAAGTTTGTTTGGGAGAAGGCAAAGTAAAAGAAGAAGAAGAAGAAGAAGAGGTAAATAAAAATATATAATTATGCGAGTATAATTTCTACACACACATTGTTTTACTATGACGGTGGATATTCATACAATGGTAAGTACAAGTTCAGTGGATGTGCTTTTATCACGAGATTCTGATTCTGGTAATCATCCTACGTAGAATTTGGAATTAAAAGAAATATATTAAATTTAATTATAAGAAAAAAGTGGAAAAAAATATTGATTATGTAATTAATAATTAAGACGTAATGCAGAGTGCATCTTTGGGAGTTTACCAGGGGTTCCCTGCAAATGACTGATTGATTCGATAGATGTTCCATTGAATTAATCACGGAACTCAGAAGCTTGATTGATAACGCGGCGGATTTGTAACCACAAGTTTGAGTAGTTGTGATATCACAAAAGTGATTAACACAAATAAACTAGATGTTTTTATTTTAAATATTGTTGAAAAATCATAACATTTGTTTCCATTTATTTGTGAATTATGAATAATTTAACTGGAGGTATTCGCCACTGATGGTTCTGCCTGACCGCAGATGATGTCTAGCTGATATACCTAGCCAGTACCGGTGATTCCAATATCCAAATAATTGACCGTGTAATTGCCAAAATAATTTATAATAACTTAATTTGCAAAAAATGAATGTATGTACCTACCTGAAAAAATAAATGGCTATTGTTTAAAAAAAAGTCTAAAGACCGCATTCTATTTTTCTTTTTTTTTTAAGTGGGGTTTAACGTCGCTTTAAACTGCCATGGTCATATCACGACGGGGGTTTTACCCTCCATTCGCAGGAAACTCACAAACCTGCTACTCACATTGACCTCACCCAGCCTGAGTGGGGCCGGGAAAAGCCAGCGTCACGAGAATTAGAATTTGAATGGTCACCCATCCAAGTCTTAACCTCGCTGGATGTCGCTTAACTTCGGTGTTCTGAAGGGAACCGGTGTATTCAACATGCCATCGACGCTGGCTTATTTTTCTTTAATTTTTTAATGTCTTTTTAATAGGTATTGATGGTAATTTGAGATGGGAGCTTTAGCGTCCACTCCCTGGAAACTTATTACTCCACCGACCAACATTAACCTCACGCAGACTATCTGAGGGTTCGAACCTGTGGGTGGTCGCCCAGCAAATCTCTAACCTTTCTGGATGTTACTTGACTTCAACGAGGCGTATTCAACTTGCTATGGGCCGAATTATAAAAAAGGATTAAAATTAAAATAAGTCAGACTGGTATATCTTAATTTTAATCCTTTTTTATAATCAGGCTTTTAGCTCTATTTTTATATATAAAAAAAAAATTAAACCAAAAAATTAGTCATTAAGTATGACCATTTGACCAATTTAGGTAAGTGTTTTAAAAAATTAAGAGAAGTAAGTAAAATTCCTAAAAATTACAACAGTACCATAAAGGAACTCGCAAAAGAAAGAAATATGTTTATATTGATAATAAACATTATTATTATGTGACACACAAATTTACTGATTAATTTTTTTTTGATAACCACTTTCAACGTATAGAAGATCTCTTCAGGAGGTTGACAAGTTGTCCAACCTGTTTTTGCAAATGTTCAAAAAATAAAAGTCCGGATTCCTTGAGAGAAGAATTTGCATTCAGAGATGAGATGCGGCAGCAAATATGGGCCCGGTGCCATTTACCAGTAAATTCCAGCTCTTTGGACGAGATGATCTGCTTAGTCAAGTGGTTAAGGCACTAGTCTGGTAATCCAGGTAGAGAAGGGATCCGTTGGTTCGAATCCCACCCAGTGCATGAATTTTTCCTCAGTAATTTGAGTTTGTGACCACAAAATAACAAGACTCTGAAGGTTAGGTGGTAGAAAATGCTTTGAGCATTAACCTCACCTGGTGGTTACCTTCCACTAAGGAGTGTTATTATTATCTTAAGATCTGCGAAAGCTAACAAAGTCAGCTAATTGTCAGTCAACTCTTTTCAATTCAATCAAACTATTCTAACGTTACCCTTTGAAAAATGTTCTTTCCACTCTAGAAATAGAGAATAATCGAGGTTGCTGGTTTATTTCTTCCAGGAGCAAATAAAAGGTCACGATAAATCTAACAGAGGTCAGTGTGACAATTTAAGCTTCTCTTGTGGGACTCTAAAAAAAAAAAAAAAAAAAAAAAAAAAAAAAACAACAAAAAAAAAAAAAAAAAAAAAAAATGCTCCCAGAAAATCTTTTGAGTCTATCTGTCTTCTTCTATGTTCACCACTGGAAATACACGCTGCACAACACGTGCTTGATAATCATTTGCAACTTCACACTGATGACAACTAGACGATTGCCAAAAATTGTTATGTTACACACCGGTATAACGATAGGTATATTATCATAGTATATCATAGACAATGTACAGTGTACACATACTCGTAGATATAGTCCTGAATCAATGATACGGAATCTACTCATTAGGAATCATACAAATATTGATATCTATAAGTCTGACGCGGACAGTAATGTCTCTTAGACTAATATGGTACATTTTGGTTCATTGTAGATAATAATTGCTTACATAATAAAGACATTTCCCGGCAAATACCAATTTTTACCGCGCCGAATATAATATGGTAGCCATGAAATGGCAACCACTATAGACGCTTGTGATCCTTGTTGCTGTTGCAGCTTGCCCATACTGTAGTATGTCTCCCCTCTGATGGGCGGGAAGTGACAGAATACTTCCCATTTAAGTGCTGGGCTGCTGGGCCAACACCTAATTGATGAAGTTGTCTACACTTATAAATGCGAAAGTTATAATACCATGTTGGTTGAGTCGATTTTAAATTTGCCATCTTAATATATAAATGTCAAAGTCACTGACTGACTGATCATCACTGTTTCTCCGAACTGGTAAGTCCTAGGGAGCTGAAATTTGGTAGGTAGCTTTGTCTTATAGTCTAGATGTGCAATAAGACGGGATTTTTTGAAATTCCCACTATAACACCTGCCATTGGTGAAAAAGGACTTTTTGCTTTCACGGCCATGCCTCGGTCCGCAAAGCGGGCGACAGCCCGCTAGTTCAAACATAAAGATTGTGGTTTAAGTTAGGACGAAAATTGGAGCCACTAGGATGAATAGCGTTCAAGTACAGATTGCTCTATGTTGATTCACAATATTTTTGAAAAATTCCATGAAGAAATTATTACTTGATGAAAGATATTCCACTTTTTTGTTGAGATTCTAAGAAATTGATCCTCTTGTGTCAATCAAACATGTATTTCTACTTGTATGTTAATACTGAATTTTCTACAGTATTTCTATGACTCAAGGAATTTTTAGCAAGCCTGAGGGTAAAATCCTGTAATGAGAAGGTTTGGTTGATTGTAGATTCCAGGATTGAGAATGTACATTATATAATTATGTGTTTCATTATTTTCGCCATGATTGTGGTTATCAAAATTGAAAAACATAAAATTGATTAATCTGTTCTTTTACCTACGATATTTTCAAATCTTTAACTTTTCCAAATGTTGTTTAGAGAACTTTTTGCGTTCATTTTCGAAGAACTTCCTAATACCACTTAAACAGTGTTGCACTAGCTTCACTTGTTCGCATTTTTCTCATGGTCCAAAATACATCTAGAGATGACCCCAGTTAATGATCGAAGTTATTTTTTGTGTATTGTGGGTATTATTTAGAAACTAAGCGATATGATATCCCACAGACGAATTGAATGGTATACATAAAAACATGTATAGTTTGCTGTTGATTGTTCATCTTTATTACATAATATTACACAAATGATGTCCTATCTGGAGTAATTGGGGAACAATGTATAAGGTGTAATATATCATTAAATGTTTCAGCTGATAGTCTGAATAAAGCACGACTTTAAACAGGAATCGAACCAGCTATACCCCTACCCGTCTAAGCTGGGTAGACTTAGGGCGGAATTAATAGACAAATTTACAACTTCACAAGTGTCCTGTGTTTCACAAATTTTGAATTTTCGTATTAATAGACGCACTTTTCGTTAACTTCACAAGTGACTGCTAAGAATCTGTGAACACTTGAAAAAATACCTCTGTGCAGCTTAAAATGGTATTAATAAACGTTTTTTGGTCGCCGAAAGTTTTCATTTTCACAAGTGCTTTCATAAATTTTTAAGGGCGGAATTAATAGACGTTTTTGTAATACCTCTGTGGCGCTAAGTCACGGATTGCGTACTGTGTAAGATAGGGAAAAACGACACTTACCAACGACTTAAGTTATTGATGTTGTCTATTAATTCCGCCCTAAGTGCCCGAAATCCTGCGCTAAGATAGGATTTGTGAAACTTTTGTTTTCTTTTTCATCTGATTTCACCATTATTTTGCATTATTTATTTGAGTTTGGCTTGTGAATATTTTTATGTACCTAATAACTGTGATAAGTTATTGAATTTTACTTTATAATTTTGAAATTGCCATTATTATTTCTTAACTTCTTCAGTTATTTATTTTTTACCATGGAAGATTTTTATGAGTTGGCTGATTTTTTGGACCATCTTTTGATAATGATGTGATGATGTGCAAGATCCTGTAGTAATAAAAAGAGAGTTCTGCAGGACAAAGGAGACCCAGCCCAGTAGCACAGATCCTGAGACCCAGCAGCACAGACCCTCTCTGGAAGTTCTCTCATATTTGGACTTCATGATGCAGTACCATCTTTTAAAGAACTTTGAGAAATGCTTATATTGACCCATGTATAAAAAAACATATCCCATATCCTAGATACCTTGATATCTGTTTTCAGGTCAGGATATTAATTTTCAGACAAGCAAAAGCTGGTGTGAATGTGCTATGTGCATAAATTATGTTCCTTAATACATATTGAAAGCTTTTCTTGTACTTGTAAATGTAGGTTTGTAGGTACCATAGATAATCTCTAGAAACAAATGGTTTCAATCATACCTATTAAATTACATTAATTATTTGAGAAGACAAGACAGAATCAATTTAAAAAATGTCTTAATTCATACATACATCAGATTAAAGAAGGTATTTTATTATGTAAATTATTCTGATCTAATACAGGTTTAGTGTGACAGTTGGAGCTTCTCTTGTGGGACTTCAACCAGTTTATAACAAATACGAGAAATGTTGAATGCAACATTTCTTATAGGATCACCATAGTTAAGCATTGTCCATTGAGGTGAAGACTTTGTGATGCTGGCATTCCAGTGCAACCCAGGCTGGATGAGGTTAATGTGAGTAGCAGGTTTGTGATTTTCCTGAAAATCAAGTGTAATACCCCCATTGTGAAGTGACCATATAGTTGAAAGTTATGTTAGTCCCATATTAAAAAAAAACTATAGCCTAGGTCTCCAGCAAACTTAACTGGAACATTTGGCTTGTTCTGAACCACATATTTGTATGAGACATAAACCAGCATGGAACTTGGGCTTTTTCTTTATTTAAAAAAAAAAAACTCTTTAGAAACTACAAGCTACCCCAGCTTGTTAGGGTTGACTAGTCCATTTTCTGTTTATAGTACCCTAGTGCCAAGTGGGATACTGGTCTTCTCACTGTTTATTGACCCCTAGTCAGACAATACTGTATATATGAGATATTCTGAAGACTATTTGCATGTTCATCATTTCTTGTATTTCCTATTTTTTCCCAAAATAATAATAAATAAATGCATACCTAGTGTGAGTTTAATTTCCAAAAGTTTATTTCTTTTATTTCCAAAATAACAATAAATTTAAAATAAAGAATATCAAGCATAGATAAGACATGACCTATTAAATATGTGAGAACACATGAATTAATTTAATGACACACTGGTTCAGGTTAATGTGAGTACTTTTACCTATGAAATGACTACCTAAAAAAAGATTATTTTCTGAATGTTTTTGTAAGACCTTGGCATGAAGAAGGTCCCGGGTTCAAATCCCAGAGAAAGCAAGGAAATTATTCACAGTTGCTTACAAGGGATACCTTCCGGTGCACTTGTGCTGACCTAGCACCTAAATGGGAAGTATTTTATCACTCCTTGCCCATCAGAAGGTAGGCATACTATGGGATGGACAAGGTACAAAGCAGACCACAAATGTCTATAGTAGCTGCTACAAAATAAGAAAAGCTGTGAACCACTCATTAAAAAATACAATAAATTAGATTAATCATATATTATGGTTTAACCCAATGATCAGTGAGTTTGGTAACTAGTTAGTGAGACCTCTGATGCAAAATATTCTTTCACTAGTATAATCACCTTTCCCGTATTAGTTAGTAAGGCTGGCCTGTACAAGGTGACCCAACCACATGCAATGCCTTGGCACCAAGTGGTACCAGGGCATTGCATTGCAAGGTACCTTTGAAATATTTAAAGACTTGAGGTATACTGCAGTATCATTTACCTGGTGGCCCGCTTACTAATTAATTTGGCATTTGAATTCCTTAATATTTGTTAGGGCAGCCTTGTCATAACTATAAGATGTTAGAGAATAAACAGGACTAAAGTTAAGATAACACACCTGCTAGTCAGAGTTTTCAACCAATCACAGCACACTATAACCCAAGTTAAGGGATAGTGTCCACTTAAAATAAATCTAATCCTGTTTTATAATGTGGCCCTAAGAAACAAGAAACAAATCAAATTTACAATATAATGAGAATTTTATTTTTTTTTACAATGATTTTAGAATTATTGTTGGAAATAGTGAATCTGATACAAGTTTTAAAGCAAATAAGTATTTTTAATGATAAAATTATTATTGATATGTAGGTACTGTAAATATATATATTTTTATAATATTACAGCTATTAATATGTTGAAAAAGAGAACAAATATTTGTCTAGTGATTTAGATCACAATTGGACAAAAAAGATTTTTTACAAATTTATGATTTCTCTGTTTTTACACTAATCTACAGATGAGAAAATGCAACAACAAAATGATGTGATTGTAATATTATCATTATTAATGCTTCAAATTTCATAATAAGGTTTGTAAGTTATAGGTTATACAAGCATTGAACCATAGAATTACTAAAGTACATATCCGTCTTTGCCATCTTAGTACCAGCAGCCTGTTGATTGTTTTGAGCAAAATTGGTGAGCAGTTGGAAACAAGAGCTTTCTTCCTCAGATACTTCTCCACACTCACAGTGATCCCTTTTGTGTTTGCTTTCACATTTGTCCAATATTTCTCTGGGATACTGCATTCTGAAAGTTTCAACAGTAAAAAATTAATAAGATTGTTACCTAGCTCAGTGTATTCTCTTCCTTACTAAAACATTGTTATTGAGAATGAATCTTGAGCTTGGAAAAGTGGAATTACATAATTTTACTATTATAATTATTTTCATCATACAAATTTATCTATTGTTTAAAAAAAAGTTTTTAGCTAGGAATCCAATTGAATTTGTGAAAAAAGGATTTTTGTGCTCTGTGTACTGTATAATAAATAAATAAAATAATAAAATCATGATTTTTTATTTTCATGTCTAGATTTAGATTTAGCATGATAAAGAATTTATCAAGTTTCAAGAAATTTGATTAAATTATTTAAATGAATGTTATTTAAATCTAATGCTAATATTTTTTTATCAACATTAGATTTTAGATATCCTCAGTATTTTCAGTTTTACAACTAGGTTCTGCAAATTTACTAATTCAAAGGGATTCAAACCCCAGATCTCCTGCATAGTTATCAAGGATTCTACCATTGAGCTACTCAGTACTCATGCACATGAACTGGTCTTTCAAATTTAATATTTCTGTAATATCAACATATAGACACAAAAGAAAACCTTCATGCAACATTTAAATTTACTGTCAGACATTTGAGATTGACCTCACCCAACCTACGAGGGGGGACCCAAAAGTAACGGGAATTAGGTGGTAGGGGGAACACGGAGGGGGGGATCGGGTTCTCCATTGATTCTTTTCCAAGCGGCTACTCTCCCAAGTAAGTGTGCAAAGTTCATTTGCTGTGAGTGCATTCGTTCGTCCGTGAGAATTTTTCTAGTGAAACGACTTTTTTTCGTTTCGGCGAAAAAGTGAAATGGCACCGTGAAATGGCTGAGTGTGGCGAGCAACGAGCGGCTGTAAAAATTTCGGGGTCATAGCCGTAGCACCATGATTCATCGCCAGTTATAACCTTGAGAAAAAAATCTGGGTCTTCATCCAACTGATTTTGCAGCTCCAGACAGGCCTGAAGTCTCAACGCTCCTTGTTTTGATCGTCGGAGAGGAGGCGAGGAACAAATTTGGCTGCAATCCCCTTCATGATCAAATCTTCATTTAAAATCCTCTGAATTGAACTCCATGACTATCCAGACATTTCATAAAGTTGATCGATGGTTCTGCAAGGTCTTCACGGACAAGAGTGTCGATTTGTTCAATGTTTTTGTCCGTTCTTGAAGCCATTTCACGTTTTCGCCGAAACGAAAAAAGTCGTTTCACTAGAAAAATTCTCACGGACGAACGAATGCACTTACATCAAATGAACTTTGCACACTTACTTCTAAGAGTAGCCGCTTGGAAAAGAATCACTGGAGAACCCGATCCCCCCCTCCGTATTCCCCCCACCACCTAATTCCCGTTACTTTTGGGTCCCCCCTCGTAAGTGACGTGAATAGCCAGCAACACAAGGGTTCAAAATTAGCCACTCATCCAAGTCCTAACCTTGCTGGAGCTTGCTTAACTTCGGAGACAATAAGAATGTGCCATCAACACTAGTTTTGGATACATGAAACTAGACTCATTCTGAACCACTAGACTATCATGAGAATTTGGGCTATTTATTTATAAGCCATGAACCCCTAGGAAAACTGCAGGCTGTCCTGACTTGTTAGGGTAGGCTAGTCTGTTTCCTGTTTAAAGTCCTCTATTCAAACAATAGTCTTCTCCCCGTTTAATGTCCCCAGCCAGAAATCCATCAAAAGAATGATGGTGACCTTACAAATATGAATAGACAGGTCTACAAGGTCAAACTTACTTTCATATTCAGGGCCTGAACATTGAATTCCTCTGTCAATTTATTGCAGGATTTCCAGGTTCTTTTCTTGAGAAAAAATATTTTATAATTGGTTGCTGGAGTACATTTTACTACAGATTAGATTTTCTCAGTAACTTTCCTTCTTTAAACTTGATTTCTGCCACTAGGCATGTCTAATATGCCTATAGAATATATTAAAGTCATAATTTCAATTGATTGAGAAACAAAATTTCATATAAAAAATTATGAGAAAAAAATGACATGCTTCCCCATAGCTTGGCATAAGAAAACTAAAAAAAATTAGAAAATAATTATCAAGACATCAACAAAAATTTGAAATCGACCAATAGGAATCGTTAACAAGTTGTTAAAAGATTTCATTGGCCAAATCATTACCTCTGTGCACTAGGAAAGTCAAAAAACTTAAGTGAGGGTAATCGGTGAATTTGTTTTGTTTATTAGTAAGATTTCGCAAAGTTATCGGGACCCGATAACCTATCCCCATAACGATAAAGTCTCGAATTTGCGTCTCTGCGCATGACAAAAATTATCGGAGGTCTGTTATGGTTATCGGGATCCCCATAATTCGAATGGATTATGGGGTTCTCTCTTCGTAAACGATAAAGAATTTTTGACTCAAAATACCGCGTGATTTCAAAAAATACATAATTATATATTACTAAACCTCCGTGCCCACTTTTTTACATACAGTAGAATTAATTTTTACATTTTAATTCTGATAAATTTAAGATTTTTTTGCAAGTAGGTATTATTTTTTCTCTTTTATCTGCATTTTTTGTTTTATCTGTGTTAACAGTATTTTATATTCTGTGTAATTATGTCAATTGAAGAAGCACTTTTTTTCTGAATTTTTCTGAACCACAGTTAGGGTGGTTTTAAAAAATCAATGTCAGAAAGTTTTATCTACCAATTTCTATCTACGCAATTTTTGGCTGGTGAGCGACGCTTCGGAGCCGTAACTCCGGAACGGCTCAGTACTTTGTCTTTAAGTTTATCTCAAATGAAAGCTCAATTTGAATGATATTCTGGACACTTTTAAACTTCTTTTCTAAAAATAATTATGGTCAAAAACTTTTAGTCTTTAGAAACTTTTAGTCCGAGCGTGCAAAATGGCACCTTTTCCCTCAAAAACGAGAGTAGGTATCATTTTTATATAATGCAACCGATGGCTAATACATACCATTCTATTCTAACTGTTATTTAAATGTTTTTGACCATAATTATTTTTAGAAAAGAAGTTTTATTTTTCTTTTAAGACTTTGGGGGCTGAGACTCCTACCAGGTAGACATGTAATGTAAATGGACATTTGCACTTCTCAAGATAGCGAGGAACTTCCTGGACCTTCTGGTTGCAAAAGAATGCGAGTCACCAGGGAATTTCTAACCATAAAGCTATCTCTGTTTTTGGATCGGTGTGGGATAACTGACAGAAATGTCACTTGAGTACTAGAAGCAACGATACAAGCGCTTGGACATAATCCTTACGATTCCTAGGGTATATTGCAAAGCGTGGTTTAATGCCCCCTAAGGCCCAGCTGGCACCTATGCAAGACTTCAAAATGTTGCTGTCTCTTAAGGTGTAATTCCGATCCTAGCGACCGCGACCATTTTGCTGCTTAAAGTCGCTCCTACCAGTCGCGCGACCTGGTCTCGTGCTTTGGTAAATACTTTATTAAAATACACAGATAGCAGTAGTTAGTTAGCTTCAGTCGCCTGTCGCGCGTTGCGGTCGCTAGGATCGGAATTGCATCTTTAGAGTACGAGACTATTGATGAAGAAATAGCAGACAGAGGTTCGACCAATTTTTCAAACCACCTCTGGCCTTCTTTGACGCCACGATTCCTGACGAAGAAAAATCCAGAATGCAGAGACAGAGAGTTCAGAGAATTCTAGGATCATAATTCCTAAACTGCAAAAACGTAAGCTGAAGGAGCTGGTTCAGGAAGGGCTCTCTGTTTTAATAAGGGTTGGATGGAAGAGATTGCCACAGGCAATAACCCCGCCCTTCAGTTAGGACATATGTATATATTTTATTTTTTTTATTATTATTGTCAATATGTATATTTAATTTTTACCATTATTTCTCTGTATATAATTATGTTTTACTAATAAATATTTCTAAATAAATAATAAGCAAGGAGATACTGCATTTCTTTGAGCGTCTTCAAATCAACCCCGCTTTCCTAAAAGAACCCCCCATCAGCTGGCCAAATAATAGTAATTACAGAGAAGGTTTGAAAATGTAGTTAAATCATTAAAAGACACACACACACACACACACCAGACAAACACACACACCACATGTAGTTAAATCATTAAAAGACACACACACCACACACACACACACCAGACAAACACACACACCACACACTTTCTAGGACTCTCTTTTTCCTCCGCGGCTGGCGCTCCAGTTAGAATATGTATAGTAAAATCCTTTCTTATTGCACATCTACAATATAAAATCAACCTAGACATACATTTTAAGCCACCAGAAATTTACCGGTATGTTTTTTTTTTTACTGTAAATGAGCTCCTTTTCCCCCGCGGCTGGCGCCCTAGTTAGAACATAATAATATCCTTTCTTAGTGAGCATCTAAGACCTAAAAGAGACCTACAAAATTTCAGCCTTTCAGCCTTCTACAAATCGAGATGATTGAGTGTTAACTTTGGCATTTATATATAGGTATAGATTTAAAGCAGAACATAGTTACCTACAATATTCGAAAAGAGAATGAATTGAAAATTTAAATTTCAAAAAAATATTGTTTTGTTTGGATGAAAAGCTTTCTTAGAATATCCGGTAGAGGCGCTAGAGTTTTCGTTATCGTGTATCGTGATGATGCGAAATGTAAAAAATCTTCTTCCTACGAGACACGAAACCGATAAACTTATCGTTATGGGGATTGATTATGGGGACCCGATAACGATAAATGCGAAATGTCTCTATATTAATACGAACTTTTCTGAAGTCATGACTTGTGAAGCCTGAGGCACTAGTTCTCAAGTCATTTTTTTGGTATGTCTATTAATTCGGGCCTTAAACTTTAAGGGCCATAATATGAAAAAAGATTACAACGAGGCTAAAGAAAGACTATTCTTTATCTGAGATAAATATATGGTGCTCCTTGGTTAATCCCCTTGGACAATCAATTCCCTAGGTTAACTCGGGGAGAGTTAACAGGTGAATCAAGACTGCTACAACAACATTATGTCATTGGCCATACTTGCATTTGAATTTCGTTATTTCATTTGTTATTGGTTGCAATTCTGTTGGCAATCGTAGTTCAGATATACTTGAATCTAACTATGCTCAGATGACTATGTAGGGTCTGTCCTAGGTAATTGCCTGCGGCAGTGTTACAATATTTCTCACAAGTCACAATCGTTAATTAGATCGCTCCATTCATTATTCATCGAAAATTCCCCGTTTCCAGGAAATTCTCAGACGTAGAACATGCGTTCGACACCGTAGGAAAAAATTCGGAATATTTTTCTTCGAAACGTTTGGTGACTTTTCATGATTCCCCAAGGGATTGCTACTGGACCTATGCTACATGAGTCATTGGTATTTATTGTAATGAAGAGCTCGATAAGTATTTCAGAGTAATTTTCAATGCTGTTTTTTATATCTCTGGGTGGTTTTAGAGCAGACGCCCTGCCGTATGTCTGTACTTTCGACACTTTACTTAGTTGATAAGAGACTAGTCACTCTAGTCAGACAGCAATACCAGTCATTAGTTTATATGTTCATAATTTTTCAGATAATATAATATTATGTTGCAGGCTTTCATTGGCGGTGAAAGAATTGATTGTTGATTGGGATTTTCATCTAAAATAAGAGTAAAATACTTTAGGTCTGGTATAGTATGTTTCCTTACGTCTTATGATTGAAAGTGAGAGACAATGCCTTCTCTATCAATGTTATTCAGGTCTTTAAAACGCTTTGAGGCTCATTTTTGTACGGTAATTAATTCCACAAAACTAGTCAAACTGTGAAATAGGATAATAAGATGAAATAATCTGGAAAGTGTTTTATTGCTTAAAGAGTTATTTCATCAAGAGACGGAGAGATCATCACATCACTTAGCCTCGCCGCTAAAACAAGAACTAAAAATCTAAAACTAATCGGTCGATGAAGATGGAAACCATTGGCCAAATAGCAAACTTCTTTGTGGAACTATTTTGCAACATGATTGCAAATATTACGTTGCAACCTCTCATCAATTGTGTTGCAAGATGCATCGTTTCAGAAATGCATTCTTATACTATACCATCATTTTTTTTCTTTTTAACCATCAATTTGGAATGGATATACTGCATGGAAACGAAATTACAACAATTGAAGAACATAGACGTGATGTCAGTGGAGTTACAATCTATGAGGTCATTGACCTACGAGCTACAAATCTACTTACTAGTAACAACAGCGAATAAAATAGTAGTAAATGATGATCAGAATCGTACAACCCTGCGAGCAGTGCTGTAAGAGTGATATAGGATTTATTCATTTTTTTGTTTTCGTTTTTTTGCAAAAAGAATCCTTTGAAAGCTATGTACATAAGATTGGATTCAAAGTTAACATACCAGCAACTTAACAGAAGGAACAGTCCACTCGTCTCCTATATTATTTTCAAACACGTGTCGAACATACGGAAAACTCTACGGACCAGGAGATCTAGCAGACGAAGAACTAGATTTTCCAGTTCTAATGGAAAACAAATCGTTAAAGTTTTCCACTTATTCACCCCTTCATGGACTTGTTGACGGGAAAGTCAGTGTTGAATTCCATAACTGGTTGTTATTCAATTCTCCGCAAGACTTGGGCATGTGACCAACTGACCGCTCTCAGAGCTGAGTAACACCACCATCATCACAGAAAATAACCATCACAGTCATCATATTTTTCATCATAAGTGTCATCAATAAGAACTTGTAGACTGGAAAATCCAACCCGGTCAATAAGACGTCACAAATACTTAAACGCTTTTGATTCGGTAACTTTAAAAGGCTTTCTTTCGCTTTTGTTTTTTGTCGTTTTGATGGCGGACATGGCTTTTTCTTAAATATTTACTATAGAATCATTCAGTATATTTTTTCAATTTGCATTTGCAAGTGATCTATTATAATGTCATAATCAGTGCCATCAACATCATCAATATTTTCAAAAACTGTATGAAATATTTCAAATTACAACAAGGGGTTGATAGTAGAACTAGACAATTAGAATACAATAGATACGTAAAATGTGGAAGTAGGAGTCTAAGAACCAACCTCAAAACCTCAACCATGATAAAGAGGTTGAACAATGCCAACCCAAAGTAGGTTTGGAAAAGGCAAAGTGAAAGAAGAATAACAATAATGTTTAATATAAATTCATGTTTTTGTTCCTTTATAAGTGCTGTTGTACTTTTTAGGAGCTATAGCTGTTAATCTTGGAATAGTATCAACTGCTCTTAAGGTTGAAAGTTCCTCCATCAATATTTATTCACATTTTCAATTATTTGAATGTTCTGGAGGTACTCTGGCCCTATTCAGGCTGGCTGAGGTAGTTTGGAAGGTGAATGCTGTGAGACACAGGTCGCGTCGCCTAGATGAACATATCAGACAAATACAAATGATCTTAAAGCAAAACACAGAAATAAAATAATATGAAATATATTTTTTTTTAAAAAAGAGCAATAAATATTTTCACATCTCAAAATCCAATAAACTTTCGCTACTTCTGAATCTGATTCTTAATAAATTCTTCTTCTTGCTTACACGCTTGGTGCTCTCAAAATGGCTAATTTCTTTGTTAAAGTGGGAGTAACCCGTGAATTTGTGTTATAATTTTTTTTGGGTGATTTCATTACTTTCTTTTTCTTTTCTATGGGATAAGATTTTCTATAGGATAAGAAAAAGAAATTAAAAAGCAGAAGAATGAGATGCTCAATGTAATAAATGGTTCACAAAGTTGTATTTTATTCAAATACCGTTTATGGTTTACAAGAATTTGTTTCAATTTAACTCCTCCGTTTGCATTAGGTGGTCTATTATGGTCTGACTATTTTCAAATCAAAGTTGATGCCTACCTATTATGTTTGATGGAATGGTGGTCACAGTGGTAGCCTATCATTATTCTCGTCACAAGATTCCTGTTAATAGGTTTGTAAACAATATTCTGTTTTAATTAAATAAATTAATAGAAAACAAGTTAGCCTTCACATAGAAAACAGACAACTCGGTGATCAATTTACAAACAATTTACACACAAAAGAGATAAAATCCACACATAAAAACAAGAATAAAAGAAAAAACGTGAGCGCAATTATGTACTTACCAAGGAAAATTACTGATTAAGTAATGCGAAAATCATTGCAGGGTTATGCTATTTGTGCTAATGATCAGAGTGATGTCATGAGCGCTCGAACCAGTTTACTAAAATTCGCCACACACGGGAATCGAACCCACGTCCTCGGGCCTCATGTTTAGAATTTCAAATAGGAATTGTTATCATACTAGTTTTAATCACTATAAGATATCATCATCACAGGGTGGCGTCATCGTGAACGATGGTAGCCAGACAGTGGAGGAATGACTCAGCACTTCTACCACTGTCTTTACAAGGAGGCTAATAATATTGACAAGGGCCTAATAAGTGATAAGATATCTCGGTTACTCAAATTGTCTTTAATTTAATTATCTTTACTAAATCTTTGCTGAACTTGGGACTCGAACCATCGACCTCCAGGTTACGAGTCCATCGCCTTATCGATCCAGCTACTGAGGTTGGTCAAATAGGAGTTGGATATGCAGTAACCCCCTAAGCAACTTTGGCTTTTTTTTCGGTACCGTTTTAACAATTAAGTCATTCGCGTATTTTTGGATGGTATTCTGTTGTATATGTTTAGGTTTTTGAGGTATATAAAAGTAGAATTTATTGCATCTAGGTCATCCCTTAGGGAGGGAAAAGGGTCTAAGTTGTTTCTGATTGATGAATGCAGTGGACATTCAAAGATGTGGGCCACACTTTGACACCATACTGACACAAGGGGGTGGCGTTTTGGTGAACTTTGGCTTTACGACTGTATGTTAGTCTGATTTTTTTCTTGGTAATTCGTTGTTTCTTTCATCCCGGTGCCCCAAATTGTGATGCATCATAGCTTCTGTCCATTATCCAAGCCCTTTAGTGTACTCTTCAAGAAACATTAGGCACTGAGCCAGGCATAATCAGGTAATTATTAAGTGAACCAGTCGTGAAAAGTCGAACCAGTTTACCTCGATCTGAACAGATTGCATATGGATATGCATATTCTGAACATTTTGCTTTTTCCGAAAACATAATAAAAATCCAATGAATGCAACATAATATTATGTACAAGTGTTCTAATAAAATACTCCATAGAGCATGATATAATAATGCGATTATAGTACATACATATTACATAATAAAAAAAAAAAATATATAGTACATACATAACAAAGCAAAGTAATGTAAATCATGTAATGTAATTATGTAAATTACATTACTGACAATGGTGTGTGAAGATAGTAGTTCCTCCGTGGTCTACTGCGCGTGGTCCGGAGATCTAGAGTTCGATTCCCGCGGTTTGGACAGAATTTCCTAAAAAAAAACCCTAACATTCACGGCCCAACTCAGGCTGGAGCCTGCTGGAGGAGGTTAATGTGGGTAGCTTTTACGATTCCCAGCGAATGGTAGTCAAGTGGTTAACGACCGGTTTTCGAACCTGCTACCCCGTGATTATGGGACCGACGCCTTGACCCCTGAGCTGGCGGGACCGAGCTTAATGACAAAGCATGAGTGATAATCAGCGATTAGATCTTGGTAATCTGGTGTTGTGGTGTAATCAGGGGATCACTCGGTGAGAAAATGCGGTTACAAAGAAACCGCGAGGTTGCTAAATCACATCTCATAAAGAATAATACAGGAATGTGCTCTTATTACTTATTTATACATGGCAACACTGTGAAGAAACAAGCTTTAACAACAACAACAAGAACATCTTAACTCTGTTTTTTATGATTAAGATTTGGTACTTCAGTTTAATAACATAATGATAATAATAATAATACTCTTTGGTGGAAGGTAACCACCAGGCGAGGTTAATTCTCAAAGCATTTTCTACCACCTAACCCTCAGAGTCTTATTATTATGTGGTCACAAACTCAGATTAATGAGGAAAAATTCGTGCACTGGGTGGGATTCGAACCAACGGATCCCTACGCTACCTGGATTACCGGGTCTGGGCGCTTAACCACTTAAACCAAACAGGGGCACAATTTATGGATTTTTTAGAATACAAAGTATCTACAGGTAATTATTTTTTAGCCTTTTCTTATGGAGTTACGCCCAATTTCATATTCATTATTAATTTTTTAACGGGATTACTCTTTTCGAACCCTGTGCGCAAGCCTAGTGGGGCAATCACGCGTCCACGGTTTAGAGTATGAAGGTGATTAAGGGTTGGGTGGAAGGAGATTGCCAAAAGGGGAATAACCCCGGCCCCTTTAAAGGGAGGACATTAACTTCATTCTTTTTTTTTTTGTTATTGTATCTTTGCTTAATCCCTTTTTTTTTTTCTTTTTTAATTTCATTTTTATTTTACTGTATATATTTTTTGTTCTACCTAATAAAACTTATCATAATAATAAAAATAATTTTTTTGACCATATCCTGTCTCAGCTAATCGTGGATAGAAAATCTGAAATTAAGGGCATCCCCGTTTTCTAAACATTTGTCCAAGACACATGTCCATGTAATAAAATTCTCGTGGGAATTAAAAATTTAAAAAAATTCC
>CM044965.1:18389032-18459032 GCA_024516035.1 Bactericera cockerelli
GGTGGTTAAACAAGTAAAAATAATTGATTTTTTTTTTTTTAAAACCCGATTTTTTTTTAATTTTTTATTTGGGTTTAATAATTTTTTCCCTTTTAATTTTACACTTTTTTTGTTAGTCATATCGAAAAACAAAATTTAAAGTGTTTTACAGGGTAAAGGACTTTTTTTTTTTTTGTAACACCCTGTATATGGGAAATCAAAGAAAAAAAAAAATTAAATAGAAAAAACAAAATTTGGAAAGAAAAACTTGATTTTTAATTAAAAAAAAAAGTTATGGTTTTTTAACTAATATTGTCCATGGACCCCCGTAAATAAATAAATGAAAAAATATTCAATTCACTTCACCACAAATAAAGAGGTGCTATATATATTAAACTGTTAGCGTAATGGGACTTCTTGTCTCGAGCCGACAGTCTAAATAAAGCACTACTATACAGGGTGTCCCACCGAACTTGGACACCTCAAATTACTCGGCCCCTGAAAGAGTTTTTGAAAAATAAAAAATCCTAGGGTACATGGTCTAATTATGCGGTTTCAGTCATGAAATTTTTTTTATACAGGGTGGTTCAAAAGTCAGAAATTGAGGTGTCAACTTTCGATTTTTAAATGGATCGACCTGAATTTTATTTGATAATTTTACTTCTAAATGGTTCTTGAGTACTTTTTTAAACAAAAATTTTACATACAGGGTGGTTTTTTTTCGACCAATTTTTTTTCTAAATCTCGAATAACTCAAGTTTGTTTAATTTTTTCGATAACAAGAATAGAAAGTGTTTGTGTAATGAAAACACACACTTTCAATTGGCATCAATTTTTTTTATACAGGGTGGTTCACAAGTGAAATAATGATTTGATTTTTTTTTAAAACTGAGTTTTATTAATTTTTTATTTGGGATTAATAATTCTAACCTAATTTTACACATTTTTTGATAGTCATATCGAAAAACAAAACTAAAGTGTTGTACAGGGTGAGACATATTTTTTTTTGTAACACCCTGTATATGGGCAATCAAAGAGACAAAAAATTAAATAGAAAGACTAAATGTGCAAGAAAAACTTCGATTTTTAATTATATAAAAAAGTTATGGTGTTTTAACTAATATTGTCACATGGACCACCCAGTAGATATTTTCTTAAAACATCATATGGGTAGTCGAAATTGTCTAAAATTCAACGAGGGGTCCAAATCTGAAAGAAAAAAATGAATTCAAAAAGCCATTTTCAATTTTGTGTCTACACCTACCTACTTTTTATTTCTAGTTTTAAATCATTCAGTGTGTACACCAAATTGAAAATGGCTTCAAAATTCGTGTTTTTTACTTGTTTTCCCCCACGATTCGAAGTATTCGTTGAATTTTATACAACCTCGAGTACCCACATGATAGTTTAAGAGAATACCTACAGGGTGGTCCATGTGACAATATTAGTTAAAACACCATAACTTTTTGATACCATTAAAAATCAAAGTTTTTCTTGCACATTTAGTTTTATATTTAATTTTACGTCTCTTTGATTGTACCTACATATACAGGGTGTTACAAAAAAAATATGTCTCACCCTGTACAACACTTTAGTTTTGTTTTTCAATATGACTATCAAAAAATGTGTAAAATTACTGTAGAATTATTAATCCCAAATAAAAAATTAAAAACACTCAGTTTTAAAAAAAATCAAATCATTATTTCACTTGTGAACCACCCTGTATAAAAAAATTTGATGCCAATTGAAAGTGCGTGTTTTCATTACACAAACACTTTCCATTCTTGTTATCGAAAAAATTAAACAAACTTGAGTTATTCGAGATTTAGAAAAATAATTGGTCAAAAAAAAAACCACCCTGTATGTAAAAATTTTTGTTTAAAAAAGTACTCAAGAACCATTTAGAAGTAAAATTATCAAATAAAATTCAGGTCGATCCATTTAAAAATCGAAAGTTGACACCTCAATTTCTGACTTTTGAACCACCCTGTATAAAAAAAATTTCATGACTGAAACCGCATAATTAGACCATGTACCCTAGGATTTTTTATTTTTCAAAAACTTTTTCAGGGGCCGAGTAATTTGAGGTGTCCAAGTTTGGTGGGACACCCTGTATATCAGTGATTCTCAACGTGGGCGATATCGCCCCCTGGGGGGCGCTGGGGGGGCAATGAGTACATTTTGGGCAGTCGGGGGGCGATGAAATTATTTTGGGCAATAAGGGGGCGATGGAATTGGCTTGACGAGGTAATCATCTTATAATCCAAAAATAACCAACTCCTCCACCAATGACTAATTTGTCACCATTTGCACCAACAACGACTATATTCAGAAAAGATAAACAGCTTAATGTGACGTCATCAACAGCAACCAAAAGTCACGTGACAGCGTCCTCTTCTCTTATAAACCTTGGTACAGTAGGTATTTCTTTCGGTGCGTAGTGACTAGTGACTTCAGTCAGCAGGTCTGTGCTCTTTTTCTGTAAGATTTAAATTTGACTTCAATATATTCTTGACTTCAATTACTTTCTACTTACCTAAGTACACTTGAGAGCAGAAAAAGCGAATCAAACTTTTTCATCCACCAAATCTGCCATATCTTCGAAATTACTATTTCTATCGAGTCACTTGTAATCCAGAGAGGAAATTGCTCAAGTATTCTGAGTACTTTGCCCTCTGGATTGCAAATGGCAGAAATTTATTATCTGTAAAATAAAATAAATAAAAAACTTTGATTTATTATTTCTATCGAGTCGTATGATATCTCAAAATGTTGTAAATTTTGTTTTCTACAATGTCATATTTTGATTGTAAAAAAAACCTACCAGAAGCCGTCAAAATTGAATTTTACTACAGGATGTCAAAAAAGAAGAAAAATATGATTTTTTTTTTATTTAACAAAAGACGTTATAACCTGAGAAATCAACAAGATTCATTCATAAGTACAAGAGTACTTAAGAGGAGGTAGATGATGTGACATAGTATGAAAATATGAATAAAAACAATTATTATTATTATAACAATGGTGAATCAGTATTTTGTGTTGCCTAATTGAGCTTTGATCACAGCATTCATTCGATTTGGTATTGAGTGGATCAAAGTAACCACAATTTCTTGGGGCAAACTCTCCCATTCTTCGATGAGGGCGATCTTGAGCACTGCTACAGTCTGGGGAGCCGGTATTCTGCCTCGAATACTTCGTCTGAGTTGGTCCCACAGATTTTCAATCGGATTGAGGTCGGCACTAAGAGAGGGTCCAAAGTGTCAATATTCTCCTCACCCAAGAACTCCCGAACACAGTTTGCCACATGTGGGCGGGCATTGTCGTGCATGAGGAGGAACTGGTCGCCCATAATTTAATCGAGAAGAACCACATGGGTCTGCAGGACTCCAAGAAGGTAGAATTTAACCAAAGAGAACTTCAACTGGACCCAAACTCTCCAGAGAGCATAGGGAAAGGAGACTCAGATTCGTCATAGAACACGTGGATTGGACACCCGAGCAATAGCGCTCTGTTTTCTTCACTGATGAATGCCGGGTGTGTTTGTTTGGTAATGTTAGAAGGAAAAGAGTCTATCGAAGAGCGGGAGAAAGGTATGCTGAGTACTACATCACAGAAACTGTCAGTTTCGGCGGTGGTTCCTATGTGTATGGTGTGGGGTGGGATTTCAACTGAAAGAAAGACTGAATTGGTTTTCACCACATGCGGTGCGGGAGGTGGCCTGAACAGTCAGCGATACATTGATAAGATCCTGCAGACCCATGTGGTTCCTTTCGCTCAAATTATGGGCCACCAGTTCCTCCTCATGCACGACAATGCCCGCCCACATGCGGCTAACTGTGTACGGGAGTTCTTGGGTGAGGAGAATTTTGACAATTTGGACTGGCCCTTTCTTAGTCTCGGCCACAACCCGATCCAGGATCTATGGGACCAACTCAAACGAAGTGTTCGAGGAAGAATACCGGCTCCCCAGACTGTAGCAGAGCTCAAGATCGCCCTCACCAAAGAATGGGAGAGGTTGCCCCAAGAAATTGTGGTTACTTTGATCCACTCAATACCAAATCGAATGAATGCTATGATCAAAAGCTCGAGGAGGCAACACAAAATACTGATTCACCATGGTTATGAATGAATCTTGTTGCTTTCTCAGGTTATAACGTCTTTTGTTAAAAATAAAAAAAATCATGTTTTTCTTTTTTTGACATCCTGTAGTAAAATTTAATTTTGACGGCTTCTGGTAAGTTTTTTTTTACAATCAAATTATGATATTGTAGAAAACAAAATTTACAAACATTTTGAGATAACATACGACTCGATAGAAATAGTAATTTCGAAGATATGGCAGATTTGGTGGAGGAAAAAGTTTGATTCTCTTTTTCTGTTCTCGAGTGTAGTTTTGATTTACTATGGATACTAATTTATACCTACTTACTGATTGGGGGAATTGGAGGGGGGGGGGGATGAAAGGTATAATTTTCGCAGAGGGGGCACTATGCTACAAAAGGTTGAGAACCACTGCTGTATATGCTATACTATATACTCATCGGAATCCCCATTTCCTCAGATGCTGGCGGCCGAGAACCCCAAGTGCCTGAACTACCGGAACGCCAACGGGTACACGCCCCTGCACACCGCCTGCCTGAACGACAAGCCCGACAACGTGAAGGCCCTGCTGAGGGCCGGGGCCGATGTGAACGTGCCGGCCACACTGCGGCCGAAGGGGGCCTCGAGTCCGAGTGACTCGCTGGGGGACTTTGTGCAGGACAACCACAACAAGTTCAGCGTGGATGTGAGTGCAGGGCGAGAGGTCAAGACCTCTTACTTACTTTACTTTACTTTATTGTGACGACGGCCTTAACGACCATATGTCTGCTCTATCCTCCTGAGACCTGAATGTGCTTTTAAAAGTACATAAGACAACTTCACTTCACACTACTATCTTCTCTCAAAAACCGTCGGGAATTTTTGAAAATTCCATGTACTTTTAAAAGTATGCCAGGTCTTAATCAGTACTTTCTGGAATACATGCCGAGGACTCAAGCAGTATCTGTCTTATGTACTTTTAACAGTACATCCAGGTCTAAATCAGTACTTTCGGATAAGCATGCCCAGGTCTCAGGAGGCTATAGCAGCCCTCCAACGAATTCTATCTTGTGCTGCAATCTTCCATTATTATTATTATTATTATTATACAATTCTTTATTAGATACAAAAGGACATTATGTACATACAAATAATAATTTTAACAGTGAAAAAATGAAAAAAAAACAATATATACAATAAAAATGAAAAAGAATAGAAAATATTTGAAAACATATGTCCTAACTAACGGGCGGGGTTATTGCCCATGGCAATCTCTTCCACCCAACCCTTTACTTTACTTTATTGTGACGACGGCCTTAACGACCATATATGTCTGCTCTATAGCAGCCCTCCAACGAATTCTATCTTGTGCTGCAATCTTCCATTCACTAGGTAAAACTCCCATCTCTTGACTATCTTCACTGATATTGTCAAGCCCTTAGTGAAGTTTTTTCCTTTCTCAGTGAAGCACTTTAACCATTCCGACATCTTTTTTTTTTTTTTTTTTTTTTTTGATGCTTTGACGGCAGGATTCTCACACTGTGAGCTCTTCCACCCAACCAGTGATCCCCCTCTCCATCGCTCCACAAGGCAGAGCCCCATGGTGCGACAGAAAAGGGAGTCAGGAAAAAAGAAGAAAAAGAAATAGGATAAAAGAAGGAGATCCACGAATGGAATGTACAAGGAAGGCTTCAATGTTAACTTTTCTACTGTGAATAAATAGAGTTTAAGTCACCATGGTTGAGTGGTGCAGCGCTAGGCTTGCACGCACGGTGACCTGGGTTCGAATCCCAACAGCGTGTATATTTACCATCTGAAATCGTGATGTTATCATTATTTTTTTTAAAGATGAGTGTTTCACAGCCGTTTTTATTTCGTAGACATGAAATAGAATTGTGTTAATCACATTCGTGATATCACAACTACTCCAACTCTCTTTACTAAATCTGCGCTGAAACCGGGACTTGAACCACCGACCTCCAGGTTACAAGTCCGCCGCCTTATCGATCAAGCTACTGAAGTCAGTTGAAATTGTGAGGTATTAACACAGAAAAGATAGGCAATAACCCCACCCTTTAGTTAGAACATATGTATATATTTTATTTATATTTTTCCCGCTTATATTTATACAGTCAATTTTGAATTTTAATTTTACCATTATTTGTTTGTATATACAGGGTGGCGCAGTGCGCATGACTACATTTGAAATTGTTACCATGCGTTTAATTTTTGAATTATGATATAGATATAAAAAGTAATTTGTAGAAAAAGTGTGGAAGTTTATTTTACATGAGTCAATTTTTCACGTCCAACATTTCCGCGTCAAATTTTTCCGGTCGTGTGATTTCCCGGAATGGTGACGCAATGTGGCCTCCACGCTCACGTTCACCCGAACTCACTCCTTGTGATTTTTTTATGGGGATATCTGAAGGCCAAAGTTTATGTCGACAAACCTTGTACCCTTGCTCACCTGAAGGACTCTCTCCGCCGTGAAATCGCTCGGATTCCTGAGGAGATGTTGGTGAACGGGGATGCTTTAGCGAGCGTCTCGAAGAATGTGTAACTCGGCAAGGACATCTTTTGTAGGGCATCATCTTTCATACGTGAAAAACTGACTCATGTAAATTAAACTTCCACATTTGTTCTACAAATTACTTTTTATTTTAAAATCTTAACTCAATTATTAATCGCATGGTAACAATTTCAAATGTGGTCATGCGCACTGCGCCACCCTGTAATATGTTCTTCTAATAAAGAGTTTCATAATAATACTATAACACATGTATTTCAGGACATGAAGTACGGAGGCACCCCCCTGCACTGGTCCTCCTCGCGGGCCGTCATTGAGTCTCTCGTGGATATGAACTGCGACATTAACGCTCTGGACTTCGAAGGTAACACACTGGACAGCACTGGTAGTTTTTCTTTTTGAGGAGGGGAAACTTCTACTAAAGAGTATTATAATTTTTTTATTATTAAATTTATCATATTTGTGTTAATCACTTTCGTGATGTCACAACTACTCAAACTAGCTTTACTAAAACTACGCTGAAAGCGGGACTTGAACCACCGACCTCCAGATTACAAGACCACCGCCCTATCGATCAAGCTACTGAGGTCGGTTTACTAAAGAGTATTATTATTATTATTACAGCAGAATATCGCTAGTTCGAATTCCCTGAAGTCGGAAATCCCCCCGTTAACTCGAAAGAATTCTTAGGTTCTCGTTGAACTTCGCTTGAAATTTCTGATAACTCAAAGTGACGCTTCTGTGCCTTGAATTTCGAGTAGGTGTGATTCCACTGTACCTCTACTTTCTAGCGAAACCCGCACCATACGTGCACTAATAGAAGTTTGAAGATGTAACTTTAAAAATACATTTTATAACACCGCTAGAATTTAAGTTAAAACTTACGAGTTATAATTTCATCTTTATAGATATTAGATAACCACTTGAAATCAAACCTAATCAAGACTGGTGGTCCGTGTTTCAAGAATTATGTGTTTGAAAAAGTATACTATTGCTGATAATAATAATACTTTTTAGTGGAAGTCGTGTCTTGAGCAAATTCAGTTTTTTTTCTTTAAAATTCTTAAAAAACTACGCTTGTAACCTTACTACTACTAATAATACTCTTTAGTGGAAGGTATCCACCAGGCGATGTTAATGCTCAAAACATTTTCTACCACCTAACCCTCAGAGTCTTACTATTATGTGGTCACAAACTCAAATGAATGAGGAACATTTCATGCACTGGGTGGGATTCGAACCAACGGATCCCTACGCTACCTGGATTACCAGACCAGCGTGTTAACCACTTGACTACCAGTGCTGATAAGTAAGAACATAGATTTTTTTTTTTTAAGCTAAAAAAAAAATTAACCGTTCTTTAAATGAACTGATGTTTTCCCGTGTCCCAGGCCGCTGATAACTACGAACATAGATCAGTATTTTTTTTTAATTAAAAAAAAGCTTAAAAAAAAAAAAAATTAACCGTTGTTCCTTAAATGAACCGATGCTCTCCCGTGTCCCAGGCCACTGATAACTACGAACGAACATAGATCAGTATTTTTTTTTAATTTAAAAAAAAGCTTAAAAAAAAAAAAAAATTAACCGTTGTTCCTTAAATGAACCGATGCTCTCCCGTGTCCCAGGCCACTGATAACTACGAACATAGATCAGTATTTTTTTTTTTATTAAAAAAAGCTAAAAAAAAATTAACCGTTAGTCCTGAAATGAACTGAAAGTATACTATTGCTGATAAATAACAAAAGTATTTTTTTTTAAATAAGCTAAAAAAATCTAACTGTTAGTCCTTAAATGCACCGATGCTCTCCCGTGTCCCAGGCCGCACCGCGCTGCACAAGATGGTTCTGAACCAGAGACTCGAGTGCGTGGTGGCTCTCCTGTCCCGCCTGGCTGACGTGGAGCTGGTGGACAACTCTGGCAACACCGCACTCCACCTGGCGGCCCGCGGCAGAAGTGCGGCCATCGTGCAGGCTCTCATTGTGTTCGGCTCCAAGATCAACTCCCTGTGAGTAGCCGCAAGTTTCGTTGTATACTAATAGTTGTAGTTGTAAAATGTAAGATGATATGCACGCGTGGGTTTGAATCCCATCCTCGTCGCCAATTTGATATGTCCCGGCCTAACTCACTATAATTAATATACATAGAAATGAAAATGCATTGTTATTTTATTTACAGAGAAGAGGAAATTTTATTTAACAGAACTCAATCGTGGTGAAAAATTAGACTGAGAAGAAAGCGGAAAATGTAGGTTCCTAGCCGCGATGTTTTGGCCAGAATTTATAGAACTCATATATTATATCATAAGATACAAATAAAAAAAGCTCACGAATAGCTCAGTGGTTAAGCACTTGCTTGCCATGCGGAAGGTTCCGTGTTCGAACCCCCGTGCTGACAAAAATTTGTATTCAAAATTTGGTTACAGTTGTTTGTAAGGGATACCTTCCGGTGCGCTCGTGCTGACCCAGCACGTAAATGGGAAGTATTGTGTCACTTCTCGTCCATCAGAGGGAAGGCATACTACGGAATGGGCAAGCTACAACATAGACCACAAGCGTCTACACTGTCTACAGTAGCTGCTGTTTCATGGCTACGAAATAAAAAAAGCTGTAAAACACTCATCTTTTAAGAAGAAAAAAACCTTGCATCATCGACTTCTGATTACAAGTTCGCCGCCTTATTGATCAAAGACTAATGACATCGTGATTATATAAAAAAAAAAAATCGACGCTTACTAAATCCCAAACCCCTCTCATCTCCCACAGTAACGGGGAAGGCTACACGGCACGCCACATCGCGGCGTGTAGTGGCGGCGGCGGCAACAACACGCCCGCCACTAGCACCGGCGGCGCGGGCGACAACAGCTGTGAGCGCATCCTGTACATTCTGCACGCCGTGGGGGCGGCCCGGTGCAGTGGGGACACGGGGGGGTGTGGGGGTGGGTGTGCCGAGGGCGGGGTTCACAATGGCACGCCCCCCGCCGTGCCCATTGGAGCCAAGGTGAGCATTGTGGTCCCAATTCTGTCCCGAGACTATTCTGATCTAACTTTCATAAATATTCATTTTACCTGTCTTATTTATTTACACTTTATTGTTTTATACAAGACAAACAACAATAAATTATTACCAGAGATAATAAAAAACAATTAACAATATTTACAAAATAAGGTATAAAAAAATATTTAAATTTAAATGTGCAATTGTCTTGTAATCCGGGGCAAAGTTAATGCCCTAGGCATTTTCTGAAACTTAACTCTTACGCTAACAGAAATTCTTTAAAAAAATTTTTAGAGACTTTCTGTTAGCGTCAGACAGGTATATTTTTTTTTAGGGACTTTCTGGAAAAGTGCAAGCTGGCCTGGCTTGTTAGGCTTCGCTAGTCCGCCTCAATACCCCGCCAGTGACCATGTCTTATTCCCACAGGTGCGGGAGGTTCTCAAACTGTACTCCTGTCCTGAGGTCAGGGGGGACACGCGGGGGGGCCGCCTCCTCTGTTTGGACGGGGGAGGCATCCGAGGCCTCATTCTAGTCTCCATTCTCCTCCATCTGGAGGAGAGAGTCAACCAGCCTGTGATCCATTGCTTTGACTGGGTGGCAGGCACTAGCACAGGAGCTGTGGTGGCATTGGGACTGGCTGTAGGTGAGTACATGCTAGTGCACTAGCCTGTGATCCATTGCTTTGACTGGGTGGCAGGCACTAGCACAGGAGCTGTGGTGGCATTGGGACTGGCTGTAGGTGAGTACATGCTAGTGGACTAGCCTGTGATCCACTGCTTTGACTGGGTAGCAGGCACTAGCACAGGAGCTGTGGTGGCATTGGGACTGGCTGTAGGTGAGTACATGCTAGTGCACTAGCCTGTGATCCATTGCTTTGACTGGGTGGCAGGCACTAGCACAGGCGCTGTGGTGGCATTGGGACTGGCTGTAGGTGAGTACATGCTAGTGCACTAGCCTGTGATCCATTGCTTTGACTGGGTGGCAGGCACTAGCACAGGAGCTGTGGTGGCATTGGGACTGGCTGTAGGTGAGTACATGCTAGTGCACTAGCCTGTGATCCATTGCTTTGACTGGGTAGCAGGCACTAGCACAGGAGCTGTGGTGGCATTGGGACTGGCTGTAGGTGAGTACATGCTAGTGCACTAGCCTGTGATCCATTGCTTTGACTGGGTGGCAGGCACTAGCACAGGAGCTGTGGTGGCATTGGGACTGGCTGTAGGTAAGTCCAACAGATTTTTATTTATTTCATAACCGATTTCAAGTACAATTATACCAATAAAGTCAAGATCATACAATATTATATGGGTGTACAATTGTACGTTTTTTGAAAAGATCATGTTTTTCTTTAAATAAAAATCTCACTCTAATTATTCTTATTCGATTTTTCATTATTTTATACTTAGAACTAGTTCAAATAGCAATGTCGTGTCTCGTTTAATACTTCTTACTATTTTTCTTCCCTCAACTATCCCTTCTTTTCGCTTAAGTAAGTTTAATTTTCAGCTAAGCACACGATTAGCTGAATAGCTGACAGTAGCTACAGTAACGGCTGTTTCATAGCTATGAAATAAAAGAAGCTAAAAAACAAAAGCAAAATAGAAGGTCGTGTAATAATTTTACCAGTTCATTTTACAAAACATTGCACATTAGATTTAAAGTTCTTTGTACATAAGATTTAATATTAAATTTAAAAATATAAGAGCTATATTTTTAATAATGTAAAATCATGTAAAAATATACAATAAATAAAGAGGTGCTATATTAAACTGTTAGCGTACCTAATGGGACTTCTTGTCTCGAGCCAACAGTCTAAATAAAGCAATACTATACTATACTCTACATTAGATTTAAAGTTATCCAAATTTTATATAACCGGTAATAAAAAAATGTCTTGTACTGTTTTTTCATACCTATTTGTGTATTACTTACTTTTTGCTACTTGTGATGTTACTTTTTAACATTATTTTATTTTAATCTTTGTATTTATTGACATTTTTATTGTTGACATTGTAAATAGGGCTATTCCCGTAAATTTACTCCCGTACACCGGGTATTTAAGCAACTGCACCGAGCAAATAAGGTCGAAACAGCTGTCCAGGTATGTTCTGATATTCATGTACATCTAGTACAACTTCTCACTATTCTGTTTATACTGATACTGATTTATTATTTATTTATTAAAAGTATACATTTCCTTGCTTTCCAGGCAAGACCCTGCAGGAGTGTCTGTGTCTCTACTTCCGTATGAAAGATGTGGCTTTCGTAGGCAGTCGACCCTACTCGAGTGAGGGCCTGGAGAACACACTCAAGGAATCTCTGGGCAGCACCAGTTACATGTCGGAGATCAAACACCCCAAGTAGGTTCAGGGCCATATTATGAAACAGGGGTTTTTTTTTAATTTGGGTTTAACGTCGTTTTCAACTACATGGTCATATATTTTATCAAATAACCATTGTAACAAATTTTCTAAAAATTTAATACAAATATACATAAATTCTAATTCTAAAATTCTATTTTATCAAATAAACTCTTGGTTTTTTGTAAAGACGAGTATTTTACCCTCCATTCGCTGGAAACTTCACAAATAAAATATTCCAAATCGTAATAATGTTTTTTTTTTGGTGCTACAATTCTGGCTGGGGGACTATAAACAGGGAGTAGACCAGCATTGTTTTGGTTCTGGGGGCCCTTGTCAATTATTAGCCTCCTTGTAAAGACAGTGGTAGAAGTAATGAGTCCATTCCTCCACTGTCTGGCTACCATCGTTACGCCACCCTATGATGATGATACCCTTATTGATTGTGATGTTATTTTTTAGAAAAAAATACATGGACTGATAGTCAAGTGGTTAAAGCGCTAGTCTGGTAATCCAGGTAGCGTAGGGATCCGTTGTTTCGAAGCCCACCCAGTGCATGAATTTATCCTCATTAATTTGAGTTTGTGACCACATAATAATAAACATGGGTTATACCCATCAATTCGTTAAAATAAAATAAATAAAAAAAACATTGAGGGGTTTTTTTTTGAGAAAGAGATAGGGGAAAAATCTTTTAAAGACACCCAAAAAACCTATCTCTCTCATTTAAAGACAGTGCATCCGGAACCGTTACTTGAACATTACTTCAGATTTCAGGGTTAGGTGGTAGAAAATGCTTTGAGCATTAACCTCGCCTTCCACTAAAGAGTTTTATTAGTATAAAAAAGCAGTAGATTTCTTGCTATTTTAAAAATTTATTGTTAAAATGTTTGTGATTCTTATCAAGGACTAGTCCGTAAATATACACCCGTTTACCGGGCCATATTATTATTATTATTAATTCAGCTCTAACAAATAACAAATAACACCCCCCCCCCAGGATCATGGTGACGGGCGTGCTCGCCGACCGCAAGCCCGTCGAGCTGCACCTGTTCACCAACTACCCCTCCCCCTCCTACCTGCTCGACCCCAACCCCGCCCCCTCCCAGTACGAGGACCCCCCCCTCCCCCACGAGCAACTCATATGGAAGGCGGCGCGCGCGAGCGGGGCGGCGCCCTCCTACTTCAGGTGAGTGAGGGTTCGATTCCATCTCTGGTTTAAAAAAAAAAAAGTTAAGTTATCATTTTTGTGTTAAACAATATCGTGATATCACAACTACTCAAACTCGCTCTACAAAATCTACGCTGAAACCGGGACTTGAACCACCGACCTTCAGGTTACAAGTCCGCCGCCTTATCGATCAAGCTGCTGAGGTCGGTTACATTTATTTAAGTGTGATTTTTTTTTTCTTTAAGCATTTGACTAGCATTTATTTAAGTGTGATTTTTTTACTTTAAAAGAGACCCAAAAAATGGTTTAAAAAAATAGAAGTACCGATAGGTATCTCATTAAAAGAACAAGGTTTTGCATTTATTTAAGTGTGATTTTTTTTAACTTTAAAAGAGACCCAAAAAAATGAATATGGAGTTCGATTTCGTCTCTGGTTTAAAAAATAAAACTGTATTCTGTCCCAGTAGCTCAGTGGTAAAGGCGACACTCTGTGAACCCTGAGGTTCCAGAGGTCGTGGGTTCGAAACCCAGCCGGGACATGACAAGTTATCATCCCATTTTCCACATTATAATATGTCTTGGGCTTACTGCTGGAATAATGGGACTTTAATAGTCCTAATCGGGCAGTATAAATAAGACGATATTATTATTATTATTATTATTATTCCATCGCTCAAATAAAAATAAAACTTTTTTTTAAATATTTAAAGACACCTAAAAACCCTTGAAATATGATAGTCTTAACCCTTGCGTGTCGCATAGAATGTTCGGTCGTTTCATCTTAATAATAATGCCCGGTATACGGGTACATTTATAATTAACGGTACAATACCTTTACACAAATTATACATATGTCATAAAAACATTAAATTCTAAAGGAACAATGGTGAACAATTAACCCTTGCGTGTCGCACAGAATGTTCGGTCGTTTCATCTTAACCCTTGTGTGTCGCACAGAATGTTCGGCCGTTTCATCGACGGCGGCCTCATGTCCAACAACCCCACCCTGGACGCCCTGACGGAGATTCACGAGCACAACCTCGCCCTGAGGGCCACCGGCCGCTCGGCCGAAGCTCGGCCGGTCAGTGTTGTGGTGAGCATTGGCACTGGGAGCATACCCGTGACCGATATGAAAGGGGTAGATGTGTTTCGGCCGGAGAATTTCACCGACGCGATGAAGTTTGTGGCCGGAATATCGACACTGGGTGAGTTGACACTTCATTTCCTGTGCTCAGCTTCCATCTAAAACAGCACCTCTTAATAATATATGCATTAGGTACCCTTTTATATTTTGATAACTTGTAAAACTATTTATAAGTTAGTATAATAGCGAACATTAGTATTGTTGTTTTCAATTGTGATTTTGGTAAACAAAATTATGTTCTTAAAAAAAAGAAGATTATTCGATATTTTTTAAGCATTTAAAGAGACCTAAAAACACTTGAAATAGATTATCCGACTAGCTAACCTTTCAGTTTCCTAGGGTCATTTCAGTTCAACAATTTCCAGTAATCAGTCAGTGAATCAGTGAGAGGGTTTTTCTTTATAAATTTAAAAGGTTTTGCTTTATGTCAAAACAAGAGGTCCCCTTTCGACAACAGTTAAGGGCCGAATTATAAAACTGAATTAAATTTAATCTAAGGTCGGGTTCTACGAAAAACACCTAACCTAAAAAAACACCTGAAAAACGTTAGTTCCAAAGGATTCGTCAAGATAGCGCCAGTAGAGTTTAGAGCAAAACTCTACTGGCGCTATCTTGACGAATCCTTTGGAACTAACGTTTTTCGTGTTTTTCAGGTGTTTTTCGTAGAACCCGACCTAAGTGGACAATATCCCTTAATTCGAGCTATTGTGCGCTGTAATTGGTTGAAACTCCGACTTGAGGGCGAGTCTAGATAATCTTTAATCCTGTATCATAATGTGGCCTTCAGTATATTACCGGCCCTCAGACCTAATGTCTCCTCTCCCCCCCTCAGACCTAATGTCTCCTCTCCCCCCTCAGACCTAATGTCTCCTCTCTCCTCCTCAGACCTAATGTCTCCTCTCTCCCCCTCAGACCTAATGTCTCCTCTCTTCCCCTCAGACCTAATGCCTCCTCTCTCCCCCTCAGACCTAATGTCTCCTCTCTCCCCCTCAGACCTAATGTCTCCTCTCTCCCCCTCAGACCTAATGTCTCCTCTCTCCCCCTCAGACCTAATGTCTCCTCTCTCCCCCTCAGACCTAATGTCTCCTCTCTTCCCCTCAGACCTAATGCCTCCTCTCTCCCCCTCAGACCTAATGTCTCCTCTCTCCCCCTCAGACCTACATGTCTCCTCTCTCTCCCCTCAGACCTACATGTCTCCTCTCTCCCCCTCAGACCTAATGTCTCCTCTCTTCCCCTCAGACCTAATGTCTCCTCTCTTCCCCTCAGACCTAATGTCTCCTCTCCCCCCCTCAGACCTAATGTCTCCTCTCTCCCCCTCAGACCTAATGTCTCCTCTCTTCCCCTCAGACCTAATGCCTCCTCTCTCCCCCTCAGACCTAATGTCTCCTCTCTCCCCCTCAGACCTAATGTCTCCTCTCTCCCCCTCAGACCTAATGTCTCCTCTCTCCCCCTCAGACCTAATGTCTCCTCTCTCCCCCTCAGACCTAATGTCTCCTCTCCCCCCCTCAGACCTAATGTCTCCTCTCTTCCCCTCAGACCTAATGCCTCCTCTCTCCCCCTCAGACCTAATGTCTCCTCTCTTCCCCTCAGACCTAATGTCTCCTCTCTTCCCCTCAGACCTAATGTCTCCTCTCCCCCCCTCAGACCTAATGCCTCCTCTCTCCCCCTCAGACCTAATGTCTCCTCTCTCCCCCTCAGACCTAATGTCTCCTCTCCCCCCCTCAGACCTAATGCCTCCTCTCTCCCCCTCAGACCTAATGTCTCCTCTTTCCCCCTCAGACCTAATGTCTCCTCTCTTCCCCTCAGACCTAATGTCTCCTCTCTTCCCCTCAGACCTAATGTCTCCTCTCTTCCCCTCAGACCTAATGTCTCCTCTCTTCCCCTCAGACCTAATGTCTCCTCTCTTCCCCTCAGACCTAATGTCTCCTCTCCCCCCCCCCTCAGACCTAATGTCTCCTCTCCCCCCCCAGGTATCCTCCTGGTGGATCAGGCGACTCAAGCTGACGGCAGAGTTTGTGGACCGGGCGAAGGCATGGTGCGCTATGATAGGAGTTCCTTACTTCAGGTGAGTAGCATGGTGGCTCAGTGGTTAAGAGCATTGGTTACTGACCCGGAGGTTGCGGGTTCGAATCCCGGCCGGAGCGGAAATTTCTCACCGAAATTTTCCGTTTCCGGAATGGCATGGATGTAAAGGTAAAGTGTCCTGAAGTAATGCGAAAGCGGTTCCGGGGCACACTTACCGGGGCACAAAAAAACATGGTGCGCTATGATAGGAGTTCCTTACTTCAGGTGAGTAGCATGGTGCGCTATGATAGGAGTTCCTTACTTTAGGTGAGTAGCATGGTGCGCTATGATAGGAGTTCCTTACTTCAGGTGAGTAGCATGGTGCGCTATGATAGGAGTTCCTTACTTTAGGTGAGTAGCATGGTGCGCTATGATAGGAGTTCCTTACTTCAGGTGAGTAGCATGGTGCGCTATGATAGGAGTTCCTTACTTCAGGTGAGTAGCATGGTGCGCTATGATAGGAGTTCCTTACTTCAGGTGAGTAGCATGGTGCGCTATGATAGGAGTTCCTTACTTCAGGTGAGTAGCATGGCGCGCTATGATAGGAGTCTCTTACCTCAGGTGAGTAGCATGGTGCGCTATGATAGGAGTTCCTTACTTCAGGTGAGTAGCATGGTGCGCTATGATAGGAGTTCCTTACTTCAGGTGAGTAGCATGGTGCGCTATGATAGGAGTTCCTTACTTCAGGTGAGTAGCATGGTGCGCTATGATAGGAGTCTCTTACCTCAGGTGAGTAGCATGGTGCGCTATGATAGGAGTTCCTTACTTCAGGTGAGTAGCATGGTGCGCTATGATAGGAGTTCCTTACTTCAGGTGAGTAGCATGGTGCGCTATGATAGGAGTTCCTTACTTCAGGTGAGTAGCATGGTGCGCTATGATAGGAGTCTCTTACCTCAGGTGAGTAGCATGGTGCGCTATGATAGGAGTTCCTTACTTCAGGTGAGTAGCATGGTGCGCTATGATAGGAGTTCCTTACTTCAGGTGCGTAGCATGGTGCGCTATGATAGGAGTTCCTTACTTCAGGTGAGTAGCATGGTGCGCTATGATAGGAGTTCCTTACTTTAGGTGAGTAGCATGGTGCGCTATGATAGGAGTTCCTTACTTCAGGTGAGTAGCATGGTGCGCTATGATAGGAGTTCCTTACTTCAGGTGAGTAGTATGGTGCGCTATGATAGGAGTTCCTTACTTCAGGTGAGTAGCATGGTGCGCTATGATAGGAGTTCCTTACTTCAGGTGAGTAGCATGGTGCGCTATGATAGGAGTTCCTTACTTCAGGTGAGTAGCATGGTGCGCTATGATAGGAGTTCCTTACTTCAGGTGAGTTGTGTTGTAACCAGCATATCTAGAGCTAGAGGGAAATATATTGAACCACGTTTTCTCAAGTGCGATCAACCACCGTGAGAACTTGGGCTTTTTCATTACAAGCCATTGACGTCTCGTTAACATCTGGGACTTTCGAGATGGCGGTTTAACCCTCCATTCAATGAAAACTCACAAACCCACTATCCACATTAACCTCACGGAGCCTGGGTTAGGCCGGATATAACCAGCATCATGAGAGTTTGAATTTGAGTGGCCCTTGACCTCTGTGCACTTCTCATTCTGTCTTTGAAGTTAAAAAACGTCCAGTGAGGTTATCACTTGGATGGGTGCTGCCCATTCCAATTCGAACCCTCGTGATGCTGGCTATTCCCGGCCACAGTCAGATTGTTTGAGTAGCTAGTTTGTGAATTTCCAGAATGATAAAACCCCGTCGTGTCGTGATAGGACCATGCAGTTGAAAGCGACGTAATAAAAGGAGCAAGGTATCTGATTATCAAGTCTTCTCTGTAAATAAATATAATAATAATAATACTCTTTAGTGGAAGGTAACCACCAGGCGAGGTTAATGCTCAAAGCATTTTCTACCACCTAACCCTCAGAGTCTTATTATTATGTGGTCACAAACTCAAATCAATGAGGAAAAATTCGTGCACTGGGTGGGATTCGAACCAACGGATCCCTACGCTACCCGGATTACCAGACTAGCGCGTTAACCACTTGACTACCAGTGTACATCAATATAAAAAAACGCCGTCGCTTATATTTCTGTGCCCTCGTCCTGGTTCTAGATTCTCACCTCAACTCTCCGAGGATATTGTGATGGACGAGAGATCGGATGAGAAACTCGTCAACATGCTGTGGGAGACTAAAGCCTACATGTTAAGCAACACCGAGTGTGTCGACAAGCTGGCTAGGTTACTCAACTTCACACCAGCCACAACACCTATGGACACATCAAGCAATGGGTCTCTGTAAATCCTAGTTAAGCAACGACGAGTGTGTACACAAATTGGTTAGGTGACTTACTAGACACCACACCAAAAGCAATGAGGCTCTGTAACACCTAGTTAAGCAACGTCAAGTGTGTACACAAGTCGGCTAGGTAACGAACCACCCTCCATACAGCCATTCATATAACATTCACAGATTCAAGCCACTCAGTCTGTAGTTTCTTGTGTTACGGATTCTGTGATTTTATTCTACTTTCCGTTACTCTTTTACTGTTTCTACTATCATTATAATACCATTTTGTATATTCGTAAGACATTATCATAATTATTAACTATCTATTTTATGCTATTGTTAAGTACCTAGATATTGTTTGTATGTATTATTTTATTATAAATTGTATACTCTTGAAATTCGTTTAATTTCCTCTCATGGAAGAAAATTCAAATTATATTTTCGTGGGCAGTGGAATGTTTTATTGAAACAGAAAGTCATTCTCAAGCATGTAAATCTGTGATATCATTAGACAAATGCGTGTTAAGTGTGACTTAAGGCCCAATATTAATTTTACACATAGAGAAATAAGTAGTGGAGCATTCGTAATGACTCCAACCTGTCCCGAAAAATCGACCATCTTGGTTAGTTTTAACACTTCACAAAAAATAATTATTTTTTCTTCTTACATGTTTTTTTTAAGTTAATAACGGTGGCCATATTGGATAGTTTGTTGTGGCACCGACTTCATTAGTTTGATCGATAAGGCGGCGGACTTGTAACCTGGAGGTCGGTGGTTCAAGTCCCGGTTTGAGCGTAGAGAACGAGTTTGAGTAGTTGTGATATCACGAAAGTGATTAACACATATACGAGGTCCAACAATAAAGTTCCCGGACGACCGTCCCTATTGGCTTGGAGGTTAATTTACCGGGTTTCAATGGTGTTCTCCTTCAATATACTCTCCTTGGGAGTCCACACATGCTTGCATTCGAATTTTCCACTGGTTGAAGCAGTGCTGCAGGTCGTCAAGTGTAACTGCCTTCAGTAGTTCTGCCGTTTTTGTTTTGACCACTTCAATCGACTCAAAATTGGTTCTTTTGAGCTGACTTTTGATTTTAGGGAATAGAAAAAAGTCGCAAGGGGCCAAGTCCGGTGAGTACAGTGCATGCTCAAGCACTGTGATTTTCTTGTCGGCCAGAAATCGTCGTATAGAGAGCGCGGTATGAGCTGGTGCATTGTCCTGATGCAGCACCCAGTCACCGGAACTCCAGAGCTCGGGTCTTTTCTCTTAATTTTTCATGTAAATTTGTCTCACTGTCTCTCTATTTATGTTTATCATATCTGCTATTATTTTTACACTAAGTCGCCTATCATTTCGGATGATTTTACCAATTTTTTCCAAGTTCTCATCTGTTTTTGAAGTGGTAGGTCGGCCTGATCGTTGATCATCTTCGACGTCCTCCCTACCCTCCTTAAATCTTTTGAACCAATCATAAAACGTTATCCTACCCATCACCATACACTTCTTGTAACATTTTAAAACAATCCGCTTGACTTTTTGTTTAGTTTTGTAAGAAATTTCAGGTTAACACGTTGTTCTAAAATTTTACTCAACATTTTAATTTGAAATATCCGGCAAAGTGCACTGACAAGGTGTTCGATTATGACTGATTATTTGAAAACTACCGATCAGAAAGAAATTAAAGTTAATGAAATATGAACATGAGGAACTATGGTTAATTCCTGCAAAAACTTGTTGAGCTATGTACATCAGAGCCGGAGCGATGGGGGTCGTCCGGGAACTTTATTGTTGGACCTCGTATGATAAAAAAACTAGCTTGTTATGGCACAGATTTATTACCCTGGAGTTATATGTATGTACGTTATGCCGGCCGTCTCCAATACTCATTCCTCTATAATTTTTTCAAATATCGCTCTAAATCTTTTAACGAATAAGGAGGTTTATTATCAAGCGAAACAGTTGTTTTGCGGGAGAACACCTCCGAGAAACTGCAATGTTTATATAAAGGTAAATATATTAATGAAACTACGGGAACAGGGCTGACAGCAGGCGCGGCCGGTGCTAAGGAGCTGCGGAACTGCAGCACCCCCAGACTAAAAAAAGAGAGGGTTTTCTCAAGTCCTAGCTCGTACCACAATGAAAACTATCACATATTTCTAGAATAATTAATGCGTAATTATTATGATTGACATGGTAAACAAACTCGAACTCTTTAAATACTGAAAGAGCGACTCTATAAATCCCATTTTAGTTTGGTTTTTGTCGCAGCACCTCCAAAACATTTTCTCACCAGCCGTGCCTGGCTGACAGTATAACCTGCAGTTGCATAGTCACTAATGGACAGAATTGAACCTAACGAACAACTCATCTAATGGTCTGTTAAGTTCACGATTAAATATTTTCATTAGTGGCATTGCAACAAGGGATAAATAAAACGCTGCTTGACCATCAAATGATCACTGTTTTATTATAATATTCCTTACGAAATCTCTCTACATAATTATATTTTTATTTATTCCCCCTATGCCGTTGAAAATGTTTATAAGAATTTGTTTATGTTATATTTAATTTCTCGTGTTGTTTACCTAGTAAACGAATAATCGGTGAAAAAGGTCAACTTCACCCAATATTAAAATTGCCTTAATATAGATGTGTACCAATTATTTTTTTTTGTGACTAACCTCAACCAGAAGCTTAGTGGTCCAAGCAGTGGACTTCGCAGTAGGAGGATGGGGTTCGAGTCCCGAGAACATTAGCAGAATTATTTATTTATCAGTCACTATCTCTAAGTGTGACAAACATGCAACCAGGCGCGGTCGGTGCTAAGGAGCTACGGAACTCCAGCACCCCCAAAATAAAAACAAAAAGAGGATTTTCTCAAGTCCTAGCTCGTACACAATGAAAATCATCACACATGTCTAGAATAATTAATGCATTAGTATTATAATTAGCATGGTGAACAAAGTAAAACTCTTTAGATACTGAAAAGCAATTCTATAAATCCCTTTTTAGTCCGGTTTATGTGGCAGCACCCCGAAACATTTTCCCACCGGCCGCGCCAGCATGCAAAATTCCTAACAGTTAAAATTCCATTATTTTTCAAATTTCTGTATTTTCACTCCAAAGTTGCTCCTCGTCTAGTCATTGTCCACACGAGGCTGTATCAAGTACCACTCAAAAAATTGATTTTGTAGACGAAAAAATATATTTTAATTAAAAAAAAAAAAAAAAAATCTATGGAATATTAAGAATACATTATTTCAATTTTTTTGGTCAAAATCATTCAAATCATATACCAGACTTTTTATGAGACTCGAACCTCAACCTATAGTATACATAATAAATATAGTAACAATGGGCCACCGTTTCAACTGAAATAATATTTCTTTTCAACACCATGATAAATTTCTTCATATATCTTGTATGAGACATACGAGTATTATACCTATTCCTTATTTGTTCAATGACTTCACATTTCCCTAGTTGTGTTGTCACTAGCCGATTTCCGTGGCTCAGTGGTTAAGAGCATTGGTTGCTGACCCAGAGGTTGCGGGTTCGAATCCCGGCCGGAGTGGAAAATTCTAACCGAGTTTTTCTGTTTCCGGAATGGCATGGATGTAAAGGTAAAGTGCCCTGAAGTAATGCGAAAGCGGTTCTGGGGCACAACTACCTTTTCAAAAAAAAAACTTGTGTTGTCACTAACGGACTGATTTAATCGTGAACTTAATTGCACTTTCGCCATTAGATTGTATAAATGTGTTTCGTTTTGTTATTACATACTACATTTATACATTTCAAAATTTTAGTGGACAACGCAGAATTATAGGACTTTTCCCTTATACTTTAATATCTTATTTTTCATATCATACCGCCACTGGTCGCTGCCCACATCAGAGCAGCCACTCATTTTTCCTCACGAGGAATGAGTGGACCACGTCACATCTATTATTATTATATTATGCTTTATTAGGTAAGACAAAAATATATACATTAAAATGAAATTATAAAGAAAAAATAAAAAGGTTGAACAAAGAAACAAAATCGAAAATGTCCTAACTAAATGGCGGGGTTATTGCCTATGGCAATCTCTTCCACCCAAGCCTTTTGGGTGGAAGAGATTGCCAAATCTAAAGTACAGAGACTTTTTGTTCTGCGCTGGGATTCGAACCCATGTCACCGTGCGTGCAAGCCTAGCGTGCTACACCACTCGGCCAAAGTTCATGATTTAATCAGGTCCCTTAGCAACTATGCAAATGAGGGATAAGCTGGTATTATTTACACTCACCCTGTACGAAATTTTTAACTTTAGTCACTGTGTACGGTTGGCTTTACCAATCGAAGGTTTCTTAATCATGTATTTTATCTTCTTACGAAATCTCAGTATTCAAAATATACTCATTATCTGTTCAGAAAAATCATTTTTCACTTGTTCTTCATATTCTCTAATATCTTTCACGATTTTTTTTGGCTATAAGTTATCACAATCGAAATATCACACTCATGTTGAGCTGAACTTAGGACTCGAACCACCGACCTCCAGTTTACACCACTTTATCGACCGAGCTACTTTGGTCGGTATGTTTTTTTTTAATGTGGTTTTTTGTTCAGATTTCAGTTTTCTGAGAGGTGAAATTACTTTAATTAATAATTAAAGTAAAGGCCCCTCTCAGGCTGGGTGAGGGTTATTTGAGTACATACATATCCTTTGTCGTTCCGTTAATGAACAGGTCGACGTGTTTGAGTAACTACTACACACCCCCCCCTTCTCCTCTCACGCTAGGTGTGTGTTAGTTCAGTCCAGCCACGTTGCGAAGTACGGGCAAACAGCTAGTGATCAATAAAAGTATTCCTGGAAACAGTTCGATAATACCTACTTGGAGAAAAGTAGACAACGCATGTGTTAAAGACAACAATAAAAATTGTAATAATAATAAATAAAATACAATTTAAATTAGAGAAAATAATGACCTAACTAAAAAGTAACTGATTTCGAATAATACAAAAAATTAAAGGACACTATCGAACAGAATTATATTTCTTTTCTGTCAGTTCGTAAAATATTTCATCACAAATGATTTCTCATTTCGGGCCGTGCTTAATGTTAGAATGGTCAAAGTTAAGTCCTATCAGACACAGGGTTCGAATCCCTTCCAATGCATTTGTTCCACTTTATTTGAAAATTTGACCTCATTCTAATGGTACAAAGAAAATCATTTTAAGGAACCTAAAATTTCAATTCGTGCCGTATGAATACCGTCTGTTATAATATTTATCATTATTTTATTTTTCAGAATAGTTTATTGGAATTAAATTCGTTTTTATAACTAGACTCAAGTTCATGTAAATATCCAGATGTTGTGAACAGAGAATTGATCCTTTTAAGTTCCAAGTCGCACTTTGAAGTATCAGTTCTAATCATGGTCTGACTGGAATTGTTTTCTACTTTCTATTACCTTTAAGGTATAGGAAAATAACTTTCTATTACCTATATACCTATAAGGTATAAAAAGTATTGTTTTTCTTCAAATTTATTTATTTTTATTTACCATTTTATCTACATGTTTCTTGTCCTTAAATATTTTCTTTAATTTTAGTATAAATGCATCATGGCGCACGGAGCCCAGAATTAAGAATACATTAGTTAAATGATTGCTATATTATCGTCGAATACTTGTATGAAAATGGCATATCAATATGGCCATGCATGATTTTTTTTCTTTGTAAATTTATAAATGTAAATCTTATTTTTAAATAAGATTGATTATTTCCAGATGTACTAAAACTGGCATGATTTGCATGAGTTTTTATTTTGATTAAACGAAAAAAGTATGAATATTCACTTTGAACGCAATATTTGAGTGAAAATCACTCTCACAATGTCACAGAAGTGAAATTCGTTATTTTTACTCCACTGAATGGCAAGTGTGTGAACTTTTTTTTGGTTCAGTATTATTTTTTATTTTACTTTATTTTTTGATGGAGAAAATTATAAACGACATTCAAAAAACGAACAACGAACGAAAATTAATGATAAGAAGATCGAATGAAGTAAAATATATATCACAAAATACGCAGGACAGTAGAATCTGGACGTGTGAATTCAGCATGAGACTGCAGGAAAATACACATAATATTCATGTGTGCGTTTTGTATTTTTATTTCTTGTTGTTGTTGCTAACCATCTCTTTAACATCTAGGTGGTCACCATCATTGGTTCAAGTGAAATATCAAACTGGAAAATCAATCTTTCTGTGTCTCGGTAGCTCAGTGGTAAAGGCGGCACTCTGTGAATCCATAGATTCCAGAGGTCGTGGGTTCGAAACCCGGCCGGGACATGACAATTTATTCTCCCATTTGGGATTTTTACCACATAATAATACGTCTTGGGCTTACTGCTGGAATAATGGGACATAATAATCCTAATCGGGCAGTATAAAAAAGGCGATATTATTTATTTATTATTATTTAGATCCAACTCAGTCACGTTAACTCAGTGGTCAAAACGTGACCGCGTCGCGTCGGTCTGGTAATCCAGAGGTCGCGGGTTTCTCCAGCCGGGACATGGCAAGTTATTCTTCCATTTGGAATTTGGACAGGATAATGATACGTCTTGGGCTTACTGCTGGAATAACGGGACTTATAGTCCTTATCGGGCAGTGAGGCGATATTATTATGCATATCTTCACCGTTCCACAATCAAGAGTCTACTGCGATTAAATATTCAAACATAATAGACTTCTAACTACGAAGAAGAATAATGATTTAGATAAATTTCAGGCAAAATTAAAAGACGTTTTGGGTCGCCCATGATGGCATGCTCTGATTCACACGTTCTAAGAGTACCTAATAACTACAGTTAATGACATGAACACTTGAGTCTTTTGTCGAGCTTAAGTCTTGGATTTCGTTAGTTCCTTAATTCTGAAGTCTGAGTCAGAAAGTATCGTAAGTTCAATTTCAAATTCTTAAACGCAATTTCAGAACTTTTGAATCGGGCAACTCAAAAGGGCTCTTAATTTCACCCCGAATCTTGCTTCACTATCACAATACTATTGGTTTATAGAATATCCTATACATTAATCGATATTATTACACTTTACTATGAATCTTGTTGCACTCACTGAAGCACCAGCCAACCAGAGCCAGAAGTTATGCCATCTGTGTTTCAAAACAAGAAGAAAAATGAATTTGTTATTGTTGGGATTTCCCAATGTTTCCAGCTAAGTCACCTGTTCTAGCTTTCAGATTCATTTGGCAGTGGTAGAGTTTCAATACGTTGGGTTGAGGGTTTGATTTCCTGGCTAATTCTAATATGATTGATGGTCAGAAGTTCGGATCTGATCCTCTCATAGTTTTCCTCATTTATTTTCTGGTTACACAATGGCATTGAAACAACTGATGGAGATTTGTAGTCCAGTTTTGGGGAGTAAATAAGGTTTATTTTATTATTATGCCTAAAATAAAGGATTAGTCCAGTTGGATAAAGTTAGCCTGATCATAAAGTTCGGACATGTGTTAATAACATTCTTTCAGCAAGAGTGAAAAACCAATGTTGTTTACCATTAGGTTCGAACTAATGTTGTTTAGTAAGCTGTAGGAAGCCAGCGTCGATGGCATGTTGAATACACCGGTTCCCTTCAGAACACCGAAGTTAAGCGACATCCAGCGAGGTTAAGACTTGGATGGGTGACCATTCAAATTCTAATTCTCGTGACGCTGGCTTTTCCCGGCCCCACTCAGGCTGGGTGAGGTCAATGTGAGTAGCAGGTTTGTGAGTTTCCTGCGAATGGAGGGTAAAACCCCCGTCGTGATATGACCACGGCAGTTGAAAGCGACGTTAAACCCCACTAAAAAAAAAAAAAAACAAATAGGCACTCAAAAAGTGAATTCTGTGTAGCCTTTGGCAGGGAAAATTTCTTACTAAATCATCAAAAAAAGATTTTTAGTAGGGATTTATTATTTTGAAATAGGAGTCGAACATATTAATAGAATTTTGAATCTCAAGTTGTAAATCAGCACGATCTTGTCCTATGAAGCTATTGGTCAGTCATGCTTAAGCCATACTCAAGATCCAATATTCTGTTAATAACAGGACTGAAAGGGAGGATCCTATGAAGCTATTGGTCAGTCATGCTTAAACCATGCTCAAGATCCAATATTCTATTCCAATATTATAACATGACTGAAAGGGAGGAAAGCTATAGACAAAGCTAACATTAATTACAGTTATTTTTAAGACACTCTTGAATTATTTCACTATTCATATGCTTTTTCTTGTACTTGGTAATAACACAGGATTTTCAATTCAAATGCAAAGTTAATAGTTTATTTTAGGCCAGAAATAAAAGAAAGATTTTATAGATATCTTTTTTAATGTTTTGTATAAATAAAATTAATTACAGATATTTTTCAATCAACAAACATACAAAATGGTTAGAAACATTTAAAGAAAAATTAAATATATTAAAGATAAAAATTATGCTCTATAACCCGAGGAGATTTGAATTAATTAATTATTTATTCAAAAACATTATAATACAATTTCGAAAGCATATAATTTCGATTCATGGGATGAATTCATTCTCAATGAACTGTTAAAGCAATGGAAAAACCAAACAAAGGGTTGGGTGGAAGAGATTGCCACAGGCAATAGCCCCGCCCTTTAGGTAGGACACTTTTGTTTTCGTTATTCGTTTAATTTTTCCATTTTGTTTTAAAGTTTTAAAGGCTTGGGGAACAATAAAAAAAAATATCGAAAATAATAATTTAAAAACAATTAATTATTAGGTCGTTAAGACTTAAAAATCTCAATATATAAAAGAGAATCTTAGATAAAAGGAGCCAAGATAGTAAATCTGGCCTGCCATACAGTCATTTTGTCACCGTTAACTAGCTATCTATGTTTTTTCTCATGGACATTATCTATATAAAAAAAAATCATAAAATAAAATCAAAATTCAAACCTCCTCGCTAAGAGTCTCATCGAGTAAAAATTAAATTAAAAAAAGAAGACAGAATTAACGTTAAAACGTGGTTTTTATTTGTTTAAATGTATAAATAAATATTTTAATTAATGGAATTCAGGAGATCAAACCAGAGACAGGCTCACTGTCAAGTTCAAGTGTGGAGACGAGGTGTCTCCTAGCAGGGGAGACGAGATGTCTCCCAGCGGGGTGGACAAAGTGGCGCGCTCAGCATCTGAGGACGAAACAACGATAGTTTATTTATTTATGAAATCAACACACATACATCTAAGGACGAAACAACGATAGTTTTATTTATTTATGAAATCAACACACATTGGAAGGACGAAACATCGATATTTTATTTATTTATTAAACCAACGCTCTTGAAATGTTGTAGAGTCGTTGAGAAAATATATTTGAGTTCAGTTGTAAAATTTTGTGGTCGTGAAAGGTAAGGAGGCCGAACTGTGGTAAAATTTCGATAAAAAGCCAAAAAGGAGGGACGGTTTATATTTTTTTAATTAAAACCTATCAATTGGGGTATTGAATGAAAGGTCTCGATGTCCTCATGCTTGATTGAACATTTATAATCCGATAGTTGAATCAGTGTGAAGTTTCCAGTTCACATAACTACTAGTTAATCGGGTTGAAGAAATATCCAGGTTAAATTTACATATCTATAAAACAACCTCTTTGTAAGAAAAACGTGGATAAAAGAAAAATAATTTTCGGTCACTGAAGAGTTAATTTCGTCCATATTAACCGATCAGATTGCATTGTGTGACAGATGAAAAGGATATTTGGGGATTATGAGAGTGAGAGTGGTTTCTGGAAAGAGGCCCTGGAACCTTTCCCATGGCAAAAAAGCATTTTTGGTTACCAGAGGGTCTGATATAAAGGTTCGACGATTCCAAGCCACTGTCGGGATTCGAACGGGACGCGTCTACTCACCACTAGATGTTGGGATCCTGCTCTACTCACCACTAGATGTTGGGGTGCTCTCCTACTCACCACTAGATGTTGGGGTCCTCCTGTTTGAAGACTCGCGTCTCCTCGAAGATCAGGCGCTTCAGAGTTTCCTTGGGCAGATCATCCAGCTCCATGGAGAACCGGAATGGTTCCTCAGCCACCTGGCAACACCGCAAACAGAGAAACATAATCAGTACGCAGTCTTTCATACGTTTTCTTTCCCCTTTATTAAAGTACAACAGTTAACACCGAAGACTTAGGGCGAAATTAACATACGTTTTTGTAATACCTCTGTGGCGCTAAGTCTCGGATTTCGTACTGTTTAAGATAGGGAAAACCGACGCTAAGCAATGACTTAAGTTATCGATGTTGTCTATTAATTTCGCCTTTAGTATTTTATAACATATTGAATACTGGTTAACATATTGAACGTCAAAGTATTCTTTGACCATCTTCCTAACAAGCCATGAGTTTTTTACTCGTATTCAAATGAGCTGTGAGGACCACAATTGGTTCTCGCAGAACTTGCAAGGACATTTAACACGAGGAAATGTAAATATCTTACTTCTTAAAAAAATAAAAAAATAAATGCCACGGCCACGATTCGAACCCACTACTGTCTTTATGCGAGTAGCGCAGCAAAATCAAGAGCCTCATTAACTTTTCAAATTATTTTACATTATTTTCTTTATATTCTGGTAAAGCTTCCTTCCTAAAAGAAAAAAAAAAAATGCCACGGCCAGTTTTCGAACCCACGACTGTCTTTGCGTTCGTAACGCAGCAAAATCAAGAGCCTCCTTTACTTTTCGAATGTATTTACATTATTTCCTTTATCTGGCAAAGCAAGAAGAAAAAAAAAAAAAAAAAAAAAAAAACGGCCAGGTTTCGAACCCACAACTTTTTTTGTGTGAAGAGTGCAGCAAAATCAAGAGCCTCCTATACTCTAAGAATTATTTTACATTATTTTCTTAATATTTTGGTAGACCTAGCTTCCTTTCTCAAAAAAAAAAAAAACAAACAAACAAAAAAAATGCCCCGGCCTGGTTTCGAACCCACGACCCCCGCCCACTCACGGGCTCGTCCGCCGGGTCGTAGTACTGCTGCCACGCCCAGGTTTCGAACCCACGCCACGACTGACTTTGTGCAAAATCAAGAGCCTCCTTTACTTCTCGAATTATTTTACATAATTTAACTTCCTTGCTATAAAAAAAAAAAAAAAATGCCATAGCCAAGTTTCGAACCCACGCCACGACTGTCTTTGTGCAAAATCAAGAGCCTTTTTTACTTCTCGAATTATTTTACATAATTTAGCTTCCTTGCTAAAAAAAAAAAAAAAAAAAAAATGCCACGGCTAGGTTTCAAACCCACGACTGTCTGTCTTTATGCGAGTAGCGCAGCAAAATCAAGAGCCTTCTTTACTTCTCGAATATTTTACATAATTTAGCTTCCTTGCTAAAAAAAAAAAAATGCCACGGCTAGGTTTCAAACCCACGACTGTCTGTCTTTATGCGAGTAGCGCAGCAAAATCAAGAGCCTTCTTTACTTCTCGAATATTTTACATAATTTAGCTTCCTTGCTAAAAAAAAAAAAAAATCAACAAAAAAAATGCCCCGGCCAGGTTTCGAACCCACGACCCCCGCCCACTCACGGGCTCGTCCGCCGGGTCGTAGTACTGCTCCAGGTAGGGATGGGCCAGGGCGTCCTCCACGCCTATGCGCTTGTGCGGGTTGAAGGTGAGCATCTTGCCGAGGAGGTCCAGAGCGTTGGGGTCTGCGCTCGGGTACAGGATCTCCCACGGGACCTTGGGCTTGAAGGGGAGCGACTGCAGGTAGCTGCGTGCCTGGAGCAAGGTCATTTATTTATTTATTTATTTAATAAGTTAACGGGAGATACCCAGTTTTACAATGAGACCCTAGTCTTAATACTAATATTAATATAAAAAGAATTTCAAAGGAAAATACAGATGAAGAAGTTAAATAAAATGACATGAAAAGTTGGTACATATTAGTTTAAATTATTAATTGTTTAAAATAAATGAAAATGTTGATCAATGTCAAATAGATGTCAGATTTTATATCATGAAAAGCCAGCGTCGATGGCGCGTTGAATGCACCGGTTCTCGTTGGATCACCGAAGTTAAGCAACGTCCAGCGAGGTGAACACTTCGTGATGCTGGCATTCCGGCCCAACCCAGGCTCGGTGAGGTTAATGTGGGTAGCAGGTTTGTGAGTTTCCTGAGAATGGAGGGTAACACCCCCGTCGTGATATGACCATGCAGTTGAAAGCGACGTTAAAAACCAAAAAACCAAACAAAAAAAAAATATCATGAAAATTGTCACTGAATAAAATAATCAAATTGTAAATATATAAAAAGCTACGACAGTCATTGAATAAGATAATAAAATAGTCAATAAATAAAATAAAAGTCATGCTTGAGTTAGGTCAACATCCATGTTTGTAATAATAATACTACACATTACCTTATTTATACTTCCCCACCATTTGTAATTTGTAATTTATTTGCATTAGTAGCTGTACATAATAGGTAACATAATTATATTTAATGCGTTACCTATGTAACGGAAGAGAATGCCGTTGGCATTAGCACCGCCCTTGATCAAGTTTTGTTTTCTTAATTTCAATATCTATGTATGTATAAATATTCTATGTCATTTGTAAATAAAACTTGATCCAACATGTTTAATAATAATAATGCGCGACTACCCCACATTAAGGGGATACAGTGCTCTTGTTTTGTATTCCAGCAGTAAGCCCGAGACATTTGCTCAATGGAAGGGCATCCAGGCGTAAAATGTGTAAGTGCGAGTACCAGAACCTACCTACTTCAACCATGAGGAAGAGCTTAGTCTATGCCAACCCCAAGTAAGTTTGGAAAAGGCAAAGTGAATAGGAAAATGATTTTCAAAAAGACGAGTGTTTCATAGCCATTTTCATTTTTTGTATTTCGTAGTCAGGAAACAGGAGCTTCTGTAGACGCTTATGATCTGTGTTGTAGCTTGCCCATTTCGTAGTATTAAGAATACAATTTTTATTCGGCACGAGGGATCGAACCCGGGACCTTCCGCATGGCAAGCGAGTGCTTAACCACGGAGCTAATTGCGATCATATTAAAACTTCACGAGTCCCCCCCTCAACAGAGCTTTATCTGCCTTCAATCAATTTCACCTAGATTGCAACGTATTCTCACTATCAAAGCAGTCCTTTAAAGAAAAAATCCTATGTATTCTGTCGGAGGATAGCAACTTAAATTACACTAGCATGACCCAATGACCCTATCAAACGAACATTAGTATTGTTGTTTACAATTATTCTTGAATGATTGTAAAGAATGTTATGTTCTAGAATGTTAATGTTATGTTCTGGGGTTCGGTGGAAGAGAAAGCCACAGGCTTTAACCTCGCCCCTTGGTTCACTACATATTCTATTTTTTTTTTTTAATTTTTTTTTAGCATGTCCTATTTTGTTGAATGTATGCAGTTGACCAATAAAGAATTAAATTAATAATAATAATAATAATTATAGATATAAAAAACCCCTATTTTTTCAAGTAAAACTCTTACCTTCTCGTTGATGATACAGGAGAGGTCCTCGGGAGTGGGGGACCCCAGGATGCCGAGGATATGGTTCAGCTGGTCCAGGTAGTGTTTGCCGGGGAAGATGGGTCTGTTGGAGATCATCTCAGCCAGGATGCAGCCCACCGACCAGATGTCGATCGACTTCGTGTAGCCCTGAACAGAGAGATTCAATGGGTTAATATAAATAAATCTCACCAAAAACAAGATGTGTAAAATAAGAGACAAGTTCCCACCCCAAGACCAGATGTCGATCGACTTCGTGTAGCCCTGCACGGAGAGATGCAATGGGTTAATATATAAATACATCTCAACAAAAACAAAATGTGTAAAATAAGAGACAAGTTCCTACCCCAAGACCAGATGTCGATCGACTTCGTGTAGCCCTGCACGGAGAGATGCAATGGGTTAATATATAAATACATCTCAACAAAAACAAAATGTGTAAAATAAGAGACAAGTTCCTACCCCAAGACCAGATGTCGATCGACTTCGTGTAGCCCTGCACGGAGAGATCCAATGGGTTAATATATAAATACATCTCAATGAAAACAAGATGTGTAAAATAAGAGACAAGTTTCTACCCCAAGACCAGATGTCGATCGACTTTGTGTAGCCCTGCACGGAGAGATGCAATGGGTTAGTATAAATACATCTCACCAAAATCAAGATGTGTAAAATAAGAGACAAGTTCCTACCCCAAGACCAGATGTCGATCGACTTTGTGTAGCCCTGCACGGAGAGATGCAATGGGTTAGTATAAATACATCTCACCAAAATCAAGATGTGTAAAATAAGAGACAAGTTCCTACCCCAAGACCAGATGTCGATCGACTTTGTGTAGCCCTGCACGGAGAGATGCAATGGGTTAGTATAAATACATCTCACCAAAATCAAGATGTGTAAAATAAGAGACAAGTTCCTACCCCAAGACCAGATGTCGATCGACTTCGTGTAGCCCTGCACGGAGAGATGTAATGGGTTAGTATAAATACATCTCACCAAAATCAAGATGTGTAAAATAAGAGACAAGTTCCTACCCCAAGACCAGGCGTCGATCGACTTCGTGTAACCAACTCTGCGTGGAGAGATGCAATGGTTTAATATAGATCCATAAATCCAAAGACAGGATAAGATAGAGAGATCGTTATTTAAATTTTTTTTTATCATATTTGTGTTATCACGATGTGATGTCACAATTACTCAAACTTGCTTTACATAATCTTCGCCGAAACCGGGACTTGAACCACCGACCTCCAGGTAACATGCCCGGTGCCTTATCGATCCAGCTACTGAGGTCGGTTTGAGCTAGTTATTTGTTAGAATGTCACAAATTTTAGTGGGTAGCATCGACAATACGGAAACTAAGCTATTGCATCATAAATCTCCGAACAACCATCATATTCCAATATTAATTATAATTAGTAAGTAAAATTTTCAATTACAAATTCATCTCACCAAAAACACATTTATTTTTTTAAAAAAAGATCAGTGTTTTACAGCCTTTTTTATTCCGTAGCCATAAAACAGGAGCTACTGTAGACGCTTGAGGTCTGTATTGTAACTTGTCTATCCCGTAGTATGCCTCTCTCTGATGGGCGAGAAGTGACACAATACTTCCCATTTAGGTGCTGGGTCAACACGAGCGCACTGGAAGGTATCCCTTGCAAAAAACTGTATAATAAAAAAAAAACCAAATTAATAATACAAATTTTTGTCGGCGCGGGATATCGAACCCGGGACGGGCGATTAGGAGCTTTAACTCTGTTTTGATCAAAAATCTTGGCTTTCTTATATTTTATTTTTTCCACACCATCACCATATCCCACACTGATAAACACAACATAATCAACAAAGTAAAATAACCTTGAAACATTCAAAATCTACCAACACTTTCAGCCAACACGTTTAGAATATTTACAAAAGAAACAATTTATTCAACATTGGCCAGTCATTAATCTAGCTCACATCATTCAAAATTCAAAATTAACACACCTTTAAAAAAACATCACAATTCCACACAAAATTAAAAAAATTGATCAAAATTTCCCGTGCACCGGATATCGCTCTGACGTCTGCCAACCACTACAGTACAACCCTAGCTGCCAAGGAATTGATCTGCAGATAGCGACGGGGACATTGAAGCGGCCAATCATTCTCCCATGCACACGGTAGCTTCGAAAGCTGGAATCGCGGGACGGTACAGAGGACGCAGGACAGGTAGGACTGAAACTGCGGCCATGCCTCGGTGGTGCTGTGGACTATACCTTTGTCGAGGTAACCAGGTAAGTGATGGGTTCGATTCCAGGGCGCGAGAAAAGAAGTGGCGAGGACTTGGATTGGTGACCGTTCAGGTTTCGAGTCCCTGCATGGTAATTATGGCAAAACACGTTTTCCTGGCTATTTCCAGCCCCAATCAGGCTGGATGAGGTTAATTTGTGTAGCTGGATTGTTTGTTCAGAGAACGGAGGGTATAAACCCCTGTTGTGATACGACAACGTAGTTTAAAACGACCCTAATATACAACAAAGATTCTTTTTCAAACTGTCTTATCGCGCGACCTCTGGTAATATAAAGGTCGCGAGAGAGATTTTTTATGACATGAAAAAATACATCAAAAATTGTACTAAAAAAAATAATTAAAATTTTTGAGATAAAACTAGCTAATAATAAAAAGCCAAAATAAAATACGGCAACAAAGCATTCTCTTTCTTAGCGACCTCCAGTAGCTTGTCTAGCAGCGGGCTCGTCCATAATCTGAAGGTCGGTGGTTCGAGTTCAAAGCATGGGTAATTTTAGAAAGGCGGGGTGAGGTAAATGAGACATTAGTCTTGTGATGTCTTCTACATTTATACATTATACCAAATATATTGGACCTTACTTCCCAAAGCAGTAAGGTCCAAAATAATGAACCGTGCTGTGTAAAGGGCCAAATTATAAAACAGGATTACAACAAATATGTATAAGCCAGGGCCGAATCTCAAGTCTGACTGTCAACCAATGACAGCTCCCTATAGTCTGACTTGAAGGATTGTATCTTTGTTGCTTGGCTTGACATGAGGGATGACATATCTCTGTTGTAATCCTATTTTAAAATTAATCCCTTCTTGTTGTTACTGTACAGCTGGAGGGGGTGAGTGATGGTCTCCAGACAACTTTATTTCAAAGTTGGCTCGTCCTGAACCACATATATTATTTCTATGAGCAATCAACCATCATGAGAACTTGGACTTTTCTTTATAAGCCATTAAACCCTTAGGAAACTTAGACTTGTGTCAATTTGACAACGTTTAACACCATCTGACCCATAATAATTTATAAAAAAGTGCCTTTTTCTGTAGGCCCAACTTATTCGGTTAGATATATATCATGTCTGTATTTGTACAAATAAAGTAAAAATGTTTCAATACTTCTTCTTTCTCATCTTCTAACTTGATATATTCAAAAGTTGTTATATTTGAATACTGATGAAACACCCCAGTTTCGTAAATAAGTAAAGATTCTAAAATTGAAAAGTCACCATTTCATGTGTTTAAAAGTCACCATTTGAACATTAAAAAGTCACCATTTGAATATTGAAAATGAAAAGTCACCATTTATTGTTTTTACTGTGTAAGTATATTTATAATATTTAATACTTATATTACTTATCCTGAAGTTTGTGCGTAGAAATTGCTTCTCTATTGTTGTTGAAATGAGGAGGAGAGAAGGAGCTGAATGTAAATACTGGCCTTGTTGTTACTCGTAACTCGTGAGGGAGATGAGTGATTGCTTATATGAGTAAAATCCGGTAACTTTAATACCAGGAGAAAAAGGAAATGATGTTAAGAAAAGTAAAAGTGGTTCTTAGTAACGCTCAAAAGCCAAAGTTAAAGGGGCCAAAAGAATTTAAAAATTCAAAGGCATGGTGCCATAACAAGATACGTGATTTTGTTCATTTTCAGGTCAGTTGTTGTCACAAAATTTAGTGATGAATGGAATAAGAAGATCGTCAATTAGAAAAATATTGTCTTCAAATAAGAAAAGAAAGAGAACCTACTTCTAGTATACTTTGATAGAACCTCTCAAAATTTCCATCGCTTCTTTAATGGGATAAAATCCTAATAATGCTAGTTTCTTATAGAAATTCAAATTACGAGTAATAGGTAATTTTAAAATAAACATAATAATAACAACATTTTAAGGATGACCATATGACATTAGACTGGACGGACTATACAGAACTTTGCACTTCACTTGGACTTTACGGAAGTTTGGACTTCACTGGTGAATGGAATTAAAATGGAATTCATTGGAGATTGGATTACACATGGAAGATTGGACTCCATAGGAAATTGGATTTCACGGAATGTTGAACTTCACTGAATTTTGGGATTTTCTGCACTTGGATTTCACGGAATATTGGAATGCACTGGAGATTGGACTTCACGTAAGAAGATTGGAATTCACTGGATATTGGAATTTACGGAAGATTGGTATTCACTGAATTTTGGGATTTTCTGCAGTTGGATTTCACGGAATATTGGAATTCACTGGAGATTTTACTTCACGGAAGATTAACCTTCACTCTAGATTGGAATTCACTGGATATTGAGATTTTTTGAACTTGGACTTCACTGGATATTGGGATTATGGACTTCACTGGAGATTCGGATTCACTGGATATTGGGATTTTTTGCACTTGGACTTCACGGAAGATTGGAATTCACTGAATATTGGAATTTACGGAAGATTGGTATTCACTGGATATTGGAATTCACTGGACATTGGGATTTTTTGCACTTGGACTTCAAGGAAGATTGGAATTCACTGAATATTGGAATTTACGGAAGATTCGAATTCACTGGACATTGGGATTTTTTGCACTTGGACTTCACAGAAGATTGGAATTCACTGGAGATTGGACTTCACGGAAGATTGGAATTCACTGCTATTGGGATTTTTTGCACTTGGACTTCACGGAAGATTGGACTTCACGGAAGAAGATTGGAATTCACTGGAGATTGGACTTCACTGGATATAGGGATTATTTGCTTTTGGACTTCACGGAAGATTGGACTTCACTGGATATTGGGATTTTTTTTCACTTGGACTTCAAGGAAGATTGGAATTCACTGGAGATTGGACTTCACGGAAGAAGTGGAATTCACTGGAGATTGGACTTCACTGGATATTGGGATAATTTGCTTTTGGACTTCACGGAAGATTGGACTTCACTGGATATTGGGATTTTTTCACTTGGACTTCACGGAAGAAGATTGGAATTCACTGGAGATTGGACTTCACTGAAGATTGGAATTTACGGAAGATTGGAATTCACTGGATATTAGATTTCACAGAATATTGAACTTCACTCTATATTGGGATTATTTGCACTTGGACTTCACGGAAGATTGAACTTCACTGGATATTGGAATTATTTGCACTTGGATTTCACGGAAAATTGGAATTCACAGAATATTGAACTTCACTGGATATTGGGATTTTCTGCACTTGGATTTCAAGGAAGATTGGAATTCACAGGACTTTGGATTTCACGGAATATTGAACTTCACTGGCTATTGGGATTTTCTGCACTTGGACTTCACGGAAGATTGGACTCCATAAGAGTTAGGGTTTTACGTAAAATTGCACTGTCAATTGGACTAAAAATAAAAATCACTGGAGATTGGACTTCAGAGATCGCAAACTACGACAAAAACAACAACTAAGACAGCAACAATGACAACAACAACAAACAAAATACTAGTTGGACAGCATAAAGAAAAATAATTCTTTGTAAAACAATACCTTGGTCTAATTCTTTATAACGAGATGTTACCTTATAACTAATAACCACAAACAATATAAAAATAAAAGAAAATGTCTCAGGTAAAACAAAATCTAATATAGGTTACATCCCTACAAATAGGACAGCGTCAATAAAAAAGACATTACTATCCACATAGATTTTCAACATTTTTTTTTTAACAACAATTTTTTTAGAAAAATTCCTAAAAGAAATAATGAGAAAATAAAGTTAAATTAAAAAGAAGAAAAGAAAATGTTATACCAGAAAGAATAGTATTTTGAAAATATGAGGAACATCTACCAACTATGGTCACTAAAATGTGATTTGGCATTTGGTAAGAAATAACCAATATATGATGATACCCACTCACTACCTACCATTAATCACATAGATAAAAATATAAACTTTGGTTAGTAAAACCCAGCGGAAAGTTAAACTTGAGCTTTCGAAACAGATATGGAACAAATGATTTGATAAGAATAAAATTAAAATACTATAGAAACAAAATCCTCCAACTGTTGAGAATAAGGAATACAACTTTACTCACATGAAAATTCGCAGACAAAAAAAAAAAAGAAAAGGAAAAAGAAGATAAAGAAACAGAAAAAAAATTCACAATTTTTCTTGTAAAAAAATACTTTTGCAAGGAGAGAAAAAAAACTACTGATGGAACAAAAAAGAAATAAAAAAATGGACTTTGATATAAAATAAATCCTACAACTGTAATCCTAAATTGCAACAATGAGTAAAATGATATAAAAACAAACCAAAATATGATTTCCACAAAAAAATCAAAGATAAAAGACTCTATTGTGGAACAAATATATGATCCCTACCAAAAAATGAGATATTATTCGAAGGAAAATTAGATGACAAGGAACCCCAATATTGTTGAATCACAAATAAAGAGTAAACCCAGAAAGAAGGGAAAACTAGATCCCTATCAAAATTCTATGAGATGAAAAGTATGATTCCTTCTAAAATATACAATGAGAAAATAGAATGAATGAATGAAAATCTGATATGGTAAAATATCTACTATAGTTATTGGTTAATTTTAAAATGTAACATTAAACGAAAAGACCAAAATGACTCATAAAAAAGAAATATGAAATGGAACAAATCTTGGCTTTCTAAAGAGAAGGAAAGTATAAGAAAAGACCAAAATGTGATTTATACAGAAATTAAGAAGGATAAAAAAGATCTTTCTAAGAAGAAATAATTTAAGAAAAGACCGACATGTAATGAGATATTAATTAAAAGAAAATTCTCATTATTGTTAGATCCCAATAGAAGTAGAACTCAAAATTCTATATAAAAAAAACAGATGTGGAAGAAAATTATGATACCTTCCAAAAGATAACAAAAGAAGATCCAACTAATTACAACAAAAATAATGGTAAAAAATCCACTAGGTTTATTGGTTAGCTTCCTTCAAAAAGGAAAATTAATATCTAAGATAAATTTCCAAAATGCGACAGCGACCTCTAAATTAACATGAAAAAAGGAAATATGTATGAAATGGAACGGAACGGAAACTTGGTTTTCTAACAAGATGTAAAAGTATTTAGAAAGCCAAGAAAAGAACGAGATGTGAATTATACAAGGAGAAAAAAGATTTAAAGATTAAAAATTAAGAAAAAATCGAGATCTTAAATACGGAAAATAATGTACTAGTTTCTAAAAGTAAAATTAAAACAAAAGACAGAACAAATCTACATGAAAAAGTTTTAAAAATAACTCAGGATCATCTTTATAACCAAACTATAAAACTAAAGAAAAAGATAAAACATAATCTGATATAGGTTATATCCCTACAAAAAAGACATCGTCAATAAAAAGAAAGTATACTTTACACAGATTTTTAACATTATTTTAAACGACAGAAATAATTCTAAGATTTCCTAAAAATAATATCATAGAATGACGTAAAATTAAAAAAAGTTATACCAGAAAGAAAAGTACATATTATAGTAAAAATAAGAGGAAACATATTCTACTAAGGTCACTAAAATGTGATTTGGCATTTGGTAAGAAATAACCAATATATGACGATACCCACTAGTCCCACTACCTACCATTTATCATATATTATAAAAAAATATAAACTATGATTAGTAAAAGCCAACAAAAGTTAAACTTGAGCTTTTGAAACAGATATTGAGGAAATGATTTGATAAGAATAAAATTGAAATACGATATAAACAAAATGCTACAACTGTTAAGAATAAAATTCACAATTTGATCTCCATCAAAATTCACAGACACGAAAGACCAGCTGTTGTCAAAGCACCTAAATCAAAAAAAAAAAAACGAGGGAGAGAGAAAAAAAAACCAAAAAATATTTTCAAGGAGAGAGAAATCTACTGATGGAACAAAAAAAATGATAAAAATCAAATTTGATAGCTATAAAAAACACACCAAAATATAATTTTTACCTAAAATCAAAGAAAAAAAAACTACTGTGGAACAAAAATATGATCCCTACCAAAAATTGCGATATTAATTGAAAGAAAATTCGATTATAAAGAAACCCAAAAGTGTTAAATCACAAATAAAGAGAAAACCCAGAAAAAAGGGAAAAAAAGATCCCTATCAAAATTTTATGAGATGAAAAATAAGATTCCTTCTAAAATATACACCCAGAAAATCGAATGAATCATTAAAAATCTGATATGGTAAAATTATATATGGTAAAATATCGAACATGGTGTTTGGTTACCTTTAAACTGTAAGATTAAACAAAATTACCAAAATGCGACCTCTAGGTTAACATAAAAAGGAAGTATGAAATGAAACAAAATCTTGGCTTTCTAAAAAGAAGTAAAAGTATAAGAAAAGACCGAAATGTGATTCATACAAAAAATTAAGGATAAAAAAGATTAAGGATAAATTAAGGAAAAAGATGACCGAAATGTAATGCGATATTAATTGAGGATATTTGATGATAAATAAATCATTATTGCTAGATCCGAATAAAATGTAAATTTCGTAATTCTATGACACAAGGAAAAAACTGATAAGGAAGAAAAATATGATACAACGAGAAGATCCAACTGATTACAAAATATGGTAAAAATCCATTATGTTTAATTGTTTGAAATTACCTAAATACGACCACTACTTTAACTTGAAGAAGGAAATATGAAAAATAATGAAAAATTAGTTTTCTAACAGGAAGTAAAAGTATTTAGAAAGGCAAGAATAGACCGACCGAGATGTAAATTATACATATAAGGAAGACAAATCTTTGAAAAAAATCGAGATCTTAAACGGAAAATAATCTACTAAGTTCTAAAAGTAAAATTAAAATAAAAGACAGAAGAAAGATACTTGAAAGTTTTAAAAAATCACAGGAGCATATGTAATAATATATGATCACAGGATCATCTTTATAACCAAACTAGAAAATCTAAAGAAGAAGTTAAAACATAATCTGATAAAGGTTTATACCTCATCGTCAATAAAAAAAAAATATTCTTTACACAGATTTTCCACATTTTTTTAAACAACAGAAATAATTAAAAATTAATAATGAGAATTTTTTTAAATAAAAGAAAATGTTATACCAGAAAGAAAAATGCATTAAAAATATATCCAATATCCCTATTATGGTCACACACAAAAAAATGATTTGGCATTTGGTAAGAAAGAACCATTTATGATGTTACCCACTCACTACCTACCATTGATCATATAGAGTTTATAGAGGAAAAAAAAAAAAATATGAAAAAAAAAAAAAAATCAAACGGAAAGTTAAACTTGAGCTTTTGGAAACAGATGTAGAACAAATGATTTGATGAAAATACGATAAAAACAAAATCCTACAACTGTTTAGAATAATAAAAAACAAGTTGATCCATATGAAAATTCACAGACAGAAAAAAGGGAAGAAAAAAGAAAGAGAACAAAACAAATTAAAAATTTGTCTTGAAAAAACAAAATTTGCAAGGAAAAAAAAAAAAAAAAAAAAAAATACCGATTGAACATAAATTACAAGTGTAATGTGAAATTCCAACAATGAGTAAAATGATAAAAAAAAAACATATCGAAATATGATTTCTATAAATCAGAGAGAGAGAAAAAAAAAAAAAAAAAAAACTGGTGGAACAAAAATGTGATCCCTACCAAGAATTCCGATATTCATTGAGAGAGGATTCGATGAGAAGGAAACCCATTATTGTTAAATTCCAAGTAAAGAGTAAACCTGGAAAAAAGGTAAAACCAGATCCCCAGCAAAGTTCTATGGGATGAAAAATATGATTCTAAAGTGTACACTGTACAGTGAGAAAATCGAATCTGATATGGTAAAAAATCTATTATAGTTTTGGATACCATTAAAAGTAAAACTCAACGAAAAGAGCTACGAGTAAGTACGACCTCTACTTTAACATAAAAAAGGAAATATGAAATGGAACAACAACTTGACTTTCTAACAAGCAGTGAAATTATTGGGAGAGTAAAAAAAAAAAAAACAGAAATTTGATTTATACAAAATATTCTACAGTTGATCTAAAAAAAAGAAATACTTTATTTTTTAAAAAGGGATCGAATACAATGCGATACTATGTAATCAAACGAAAATTTCATTATATAAAAAAAATAATTATTGGTAAGGCAAACTAAGATCTTTAGCAAAATTATATTACATAAAGAACTGATGTGAAAGAAAAATATGATCCCTACCAAAAAATACGAGAAAATCCAACAAATGGTAAAAAAATCCGTTACGTTTATTTGTTAGCTTTTTCCAGAAAGATATATTAAAGTCTAAAAGAAATTACCAATATACCATCTCCACTTTAACATGGAAAAGGAAATAGGGAATGGAACGAAAACTTGGTTTCTAACAAGAAGTAAACAAGTACAAGAAAAGACCGAAATGTGATTCATACAATCAATTCAAGGAGAAAAAAGATCTAATCCTTAATAAAATCGAGATCTTAAACACAAACGAAATAGCTTTTAAAAAAATCACAGGATCATCATTATAACCACACTATAACAACTAAAGAAGAAGAAAAACCCCAAAAAATCAATACAAATAAATATTAACAATCAAAACTAAACGGAGAGTTAAACTTGAGCTTTTGGAACGGAGCAAATGATATGGATATGGAACAAATGATTTGATATTTTGATAAGAATGAAATTAGAATACGATAGAAACAAAATTCTACAACTGTTTACAAAAAAAACACAGTTTGATCCCCATCAATATTCAAAGAAGAAATAAGAGAGGACGAAAAAAAAAAAAAAACATTTTTAAGGAGAGAAAAAAATACTGATGGAACAAAAAAGTAATAAAAATCTAATTTGATATTAAATGAATCCTACAACTGTAATATTAAATTCCAACAACGAATAAAATGATAAAGAATACAATTCATTCCTTATAAATTATAAGGAGGAAAGTAAACACACCATTATATAATTTCTACCAAAAATCAAGGAGAAAAAAAAAACTGTTGTGGAACAAAAATGTGATCCCTACCAAAAATTACGATATTAATTGAAAGAAAATTCGATGGGAAGGAAACCCATTATTTATAAATCCCAGATAAAGAGTGAACTCAGAAAAAAGGTAAAACTATGTGATCCCATGCAAAAAAAAAAATTGAGATGAAAAATATGATTCCCTCTAAATGTACAATGAGAAAAACGAATAAATCAATAAAAGTTTGATATGGTAAAATAAGTACTATGGTTATTAGTTACCTTTAAAATGTAAGATTAAACGAAAACACCAAAATGCAACCTCTAGTCTAGGTTAATAAAAAAAAAGGAAATATGAAATGGAACAAAACCTTGGCTTTCTAACAAGAACTAAGAGTTCATATAACAAAAGACCGAAATGAGATAAAAAATGAAGGATAAAAAAGATCTTTCTAAGAAGTAAGTCTGATATGGTAAAATAATTACTAAGGTTATTAGTTAGTTACCTTTAAATTGTAAGATTAAACGAAAAGACCAATATGCAACCTCTAGGTTAACAAAAAAAAAAAAAGGAAATATGAAATGGAACAAAACCTTGGCTTTCTAACAAGAAGTAAGAGTTTATAAAAGAAAAGACCGGAATGAGATATAAACAAAAAATTAAGGATAAAAAAGATCTTTCTAAGATCAAGACCGAAATGTGATACATACAAATAAATAAGGAAAGACCTTTCCAAGAAGAAATATTTTTTTTAAAGAAAAGACCGAAATGTAATGCGATATTAATTTTAAAAAAAATTAGACAGTAAAAAAACTTCGAAATTCTATGACACAAAAAAAAAAAAAAAACTGATGTGGAAGAAAAATATGATCCCTTCCAAAACCTACGAGAAAATCCAACTTATTACAAAAAATGGTGAAATTTCCAAAACATGAAAAAGGATGAGAAAAAAAAACTTGGTTTCCTAACAAGAAGTTAAAAAATATATTTAGAAAGCCAAGAAAATACCGAAATGTGATTTATAAAAACAATTGAAGGAGAAAAAAGATAGAATCCTTAAAAATTCGAGATTTTAAATATGGAAAATAATCTATTAAGCTCTTTTCTCAAAGTAAAATTAAAATAAAAGATAGAACAAACCTACATAAAAAATAGTTTAAAAAAATCCCGACATCATATAACCAAAATAGAACAAATTAATAAAGAAACCTCCCAAAAAAAATCATTAGATAAGACCAAATCCTAAATACATACATAAGTAACCTAAAATATACACACCTACGAGAATATCTCCCTAAAAATATTCGGCAATAAATACAACCACAAAAAATATTTTATCTCCTAGCCCTACTAGGAGGGTCTAACAAATTTGTTATAGGACTAGTCCTTGGTTAGGTTAGGTTCCGAAAAAATTCAAACATACAAGAGAGTTTTAACGATCGGAGAGAACAAAAAATATTCTATGGTATCAAGTCCGAACCATGAGGATCAACCTGAAGAATGACTTTACTCCAGATGAGGATGTTGTTGGCTCATTATCAAGATGATGTTGGTGACGCTGATGTAATACATTGACGGTCAATATACATATGTATAGGAACGAGATGATAGCAAAATGAGCTATCACCAATAGGGCTAATTGATCCATCTCAAAAAGTCAACTTTACAAGGAAAAACTCTTCTCGGACAATTGATGAAAACTAAGGGAACGAGATGATAGCAATACTCAAAAGAAGCTGGATGATCAATCTCAAGGAGTCGAATTTTCACGGAAAAACTCTTCTCGAACAAAGGATCTAGAGACAACCAAAAATACGATGGATGATAAGATGAGACAAGGAGATCAGCAGGAGCTTAAAAGACACATGAAGTACAGAATAGAAACCAATGGACAAGTCTTGCAGAGGCCTTACTCTTTTTTGGGAAGCAATAGGAACCAGATGAGTTCCAACTTGTCAAATGTTCAAGGAAAAACACTTCTTGGACAAAGGATCTGGAGACACCCAGCAACACAATGGTGATGTGAGAGAAGGAAGAGCTTGAAGAACAAGATAGAAACCAATGGACAAGTCTTGCAGAGGCCTTAACTCTTTCTTGGCAAGCAATAGGAATCAGATGAGTCTCAAGGAGTCAAGGACAAACTCTTCTCGAACAAAGGATCTAGAGACAACCAACAATACGACGGATGGTGAAATGAGACAAGGAGATCAGCAGGAGCTTAAAAGACACATGAAGAACAGGATGGAAGCAAATAGAGAAGTCTTGCAGAGACCTTACTCTTTCTCGGGAAGCAATAGGAACCAGATGAGTTTCAACTTGTCAAATTTTTAAGGACAAACACTTTTCTTGGACCAAGAACGCTCAGCAACACGATGGTGAAATGAGACAAGGAATTCATGTTGGATTTGAGAAATTAAGTTGCTGGGCCGAACCAAACTATTCAATGTTGTTTTGGAGATGCTACCACTGAAGTCTACTAGAAAATCAGGTGAGCAAACAATAAATTCTTTACTCTCACATAAATGGTGACCTTTCAATTAATATATGTAGTTGTAGTATACGAATAAGAAAACTTAAGCATAATTCAAATGGTGACTTTTCAAACTCAGCATAACAAATTATTGTGTCAACCTGTTCTCAAAATGTAAATAAAATATTTCATATGGTGACTTTTCAATCATTAGGTGCAGTGATTGTTTTTTCTGAACGCAGGTTATCTAACGACTTATCATATTTGTGTTAATCACAAGAGTGAATCCAAAGTTCCTCCCGATGATTGGGACTCGATCCAGCGACCTCCAGGTTTACGAGTTCGCCAGGTTGTTGCCTTGTTACTGAGCTTAAGCAAATTACCATACCATTTAAAAATGTAACAAATTCAAAGAATTTTTTTTGCTGAATTGCAAGTTGGAGAACGATGAAAAAATGCTGACCTTGTTTCAACGGAAGAACGCTAAGAAAAACTCCTTCGAGCTATTTTAAGCTTTCTACTCCTCTCAAAAGTTTTAACTGTCGTTATTTTCTATGTTAGGTGCAAGAACAACTTTAACATATTTCTAATAACAAGTAGAATTTCTCGAACTCCCAGTGAGAGATAATTCGATTTCCTTGTTAATCTCAAAGTTTTCATTTCAAGACTAATTAATTTCCTTACGAAATTTCCCAGGATATGTTACTCATGAGAAGGAGCAGAGACTAAGTAATAGGATTACTAATACCGATTAAGTAGTAATGGTGCCTTGTTTTTAAAAAATGGTTTTTTCGAAAAACAATTCTGTTCACACACATGTATACAAATTATCAAAGTATACAATCAAATGACAGAATAGAGTACCCTTCTCAAAGTTAAATAAAGAAAGTAAAAAACTGTCTTGAAAAATATTAGTGACATTTTTATAAGAAATGGGCTACGGAGGGGATTCTTGACTACTGGAACAAGGATCTTTCGTTCCCCGGACGAAAAGCTTATGCTCGCTGCAAGGCACGAGTCGTTCATATAATACAAAACCTATTTTACCGACCTCAGTAGCTTGATCGCTCGGGCGGCGGACTTGTAACATGAGGTCGGTAGCTTACGTATATCATGTTGAGCATAAATTTATTATAGTTAGAGTAGTTGTAATATCACGATTATGATCAACACAAATATCATTCAACTTTAGATAACTTATTTTTATAAATCAAACGCTGGTTTGTGAGTTTTTAGCAAACTGAGGGTAAAACCCGTCTCGAATGACCTACGATGTTAGAAACTTTAGTCCAAAGAAAGAAGACAGTAAATCCCTCGGGTCTCTCCCCTGAACTCAACCTTCCAAGGGCACCTCCAACATTTACAATAGCGTCTGCTATGTTTCCGTTTCTTCTCGGTATGTTCTCTATCGCTCCTTTGCTAGTTATTATTCCTTGCTTTTCAAAAGCATTTGTAGTTCTTGTGATTGCTTATAATTTCTGAAAATTACTGTATCTGCTGCACAATTTATCAAAGTGTTTGTTGAAAGTTGTTTCTTTGTAAAAGTGTTTTTGTGAGTGTTGAGTTTTGTAAAGGTTTTTTCCTCTAAGAAGCATAGTTCTTGTTAAAACTGTTTCTATTTAAAAGTGTTTTTCTTGAAAAGTGCTAATTTTCTACTTTTCCTTCAATTTGTTTGAAATATTTTCTATATTATTTTTACATAAAATATATAGCTCTAATTATAAAATACAGCGCAAATTAATATAATGCACGTTTTTTTACTCAAATTGAAACAGGGCGTGTTTTTTAAATTATTATCAATACTCATGATTTAGACTTACCTTGGAGTTGAGCATGATCTCGGGAGCCCGGTACCAGCGCGTGGCCACGTACTCCGTGAGGAATCCCGTGTGGTCGTGCTCGGGGTCTGCCACGCGCGCCAGGCCGAAATCACAAATCTGAAACAGAGGGAGTGAAACACGGCGAGCATGAGAAACAGAGGAAATGAAACAGGCGGCCACGCGCGTCCAGGCCGAAATCACAAATCTGAAACAGAGGGAGTGAAACACGCGAGGGTGAGAAACAGAGGAAATGAAAATAAAGGCCATGAGAAACAGAGAGAGTGAAACACGCGAGGATGAGAAACTGAGGAAATGAAACAGGCGGCTACGCGCGTCAGTCCGAAATCACAAATCTGAGACAGAGAGAGGGAATCATCGATCTGATTTATCTATCTTCTGTCAATAAAGCATTTCCTATTTGTAAATCCCCCCTGAAATAAGGATTCATTATTACACTACTGTGGAACACGATGATGAGAAACAGATGAAATGAAACACGCGAGGATGAGAAACAGGAAACAGAGGAAATGAAACAGGCGGCCACCCGCGTGCCAGGCCGAAATCACAAATCTGAAACAGAGGGAGTGAAACACGCGAGGATGAGAAACAGAGGAAATGAAACAAAAGACCATGAGAATAGAGATAGAGAGAGAGCGAGAGAGAGAGAGAGAGAGAGAGAGAGAGAGAGAGAGAGAGAGAGAGAGAGAGAGAGAGAGAGAGAGAGAGAGAGAGGGAGAGAGAGAGGGAGAGAGAGAGAGAGAGAGAGAGAGAGAGAAACACGGGACAATGAGAAACAGAGGAAATGAAACACACGATGATGAGAAATGAGTGACTCAAAACTAAAATTTCACTTCTAAGGAAAAAGTCATTTCACGGAGATAATTATTATAAAGGGTCTATTAAGTTAACCTTTTTTTTTTTTTTTTTTTTTTTTAAAGATATTTTTATTGATGTTTTTAACAACTGGGGCTTTTTACATCAAGATAATTATTCAAAATGAAAAATACATCGAGATAGATTAAACTTACTTAAATATAAAATTAACAAAGAATAACAAACAAATTGATGTAAGAGTAATGGAACAAGGGTGTAAAAGTTGAGGAAAAAAGAAAAGAAAAAGGAAAAAAAAGATAATTACAAACAAATAAAATAAAATATACAATGTGTCCAAAAAACCTAAGTACTCAATGTGTACTCTCATTAAGTAAATAATAATGTTAAAAAAAAAAAAAAAAATTATATCAAAGAAAACAATCCCGTATGATAGAGGTACCTCAAACATCTGTCAATTGACGCCCTATTGTCTCCTAGTATCAATTCCATTGAATTTTCTAGTCGATGCTTATTACGGAAGCTAACTAGCGCGGGGCAATGAAGCAACCAATGTTTTATTGTCAAGTTTGGATTATCACATAAGTGACAAGACGGAGGGTCTTGCCTTTCTAATAGGTATTTATGTGTTGCTAGGCAATGTCCAATTCTGAGTCGACATACGACAATCTCTTCTGCTCTTTTATCTCTTATGGATGATTTCCATTTCTTAGTGTTGGGTTTTATTATTTTAAGTTTCTGACCGGTTATAATATTATCACTCCATGACTTGGACCAATCATTAATTTGAATATTTTTATATAGAACTTTGTAGTCATCAGATAGACATATCCTAGATAAAGGGGCATCATAGCAAAGTCTTGCAGCCTCGTCCACAATGTCATTATCACGTATACCAACATGACTAGGGATCCAGAGGAAAGATACTCTATTACCTTGATCTCGGATTTGATTCACTTTTTGTATAATATTGGTGACCAGCGGTGATGTGTGATACATATTTTTAAAAGCTTGTAATGAACTTCTTGAATCAGTACAGATGATGAAGTTTCGCAGGATTAAATAATTTGTTATTTGATTGTAAATATTATCGAGGCATTCATCAATGGCCAAAAGTTCTGCTGTAAATATTGAGCAGACAGGATTAAGCTTTCTCTTGAAGACCTCCCCATTGAGTATAAATGCCGCACCCGTATGATTTATTGTTTTTGAACCATCTGTAAAACATAAATTGTCAGTTTTATGTTTATCTTTATACTGGAAAAAAAGTTGAATAATTTCTTCTTTACTCAGATTATTTTTTGATGATGTAAAGAGGTAGTCTATATGAGGCGTTTTAAATATCCAAGGGGCGTAGCTTAGACTGGGTTTTATACTACTGTTGGCCGAGAATTCGTTGAACCTGGCCATCCCTTCGAGTCTAGATCTTAAACTTATTGTATCATTTTGTCTTGACGTACTTATTCTAAGACTTCCGTGGAATAAAACCGTGTAGGCTGGATTGTTCGGGTTCTTGCTAACATTGCAAGCGTAATTTAAGGCGAGAATGTTTCTTCTTACAGATAGGGGGGGTATTCCAGATTCAGCAAGAATGCTGACAATAGGGGAAGTCCTAAACGCACCGGAGATCAGTCGAATGCCTGAGTGATGGATGACATTCAGCTTGTTCAGAATTGGTGGCCGTGCTGAAGAATACAGGGTGGAGCCGTAGTCTAAAATTGGAAGAACAAACGAGAAATATAATTTCTTTAATGTTTCTCGTCTGAGACCCCAGTTTCGATTACTGAGGATTTTCAAAATATTTAGGGCCCTGAGGCTCTTTGATTTGGTCTGCTCAATATGGTAACGCCAGGACCATTTTGAATCGAGGTTAAGTCCTAAATATTTTATATTTTCTTTAAAGTTGATCATGTGATTATCAAAATATAGTCGAGGGTTAATTTGATTTCTTTTCTTGGTGAAGTTAATAGCAAAAGTTTTCTCTGGAGAAAATGTGAGACCGTTTGTTTTTGACCATGTCATCAGATTATCCAGTGTTTTTTGCATGGTTGATTGAATGAGGTCCATATTATCTCCTCTCATGAATATTGCTAGGTCATCAACAAACATTCCATGTGAGACCGCTGTAGGGATACACTTGTATAAATCCGAGGTTGCAATATTGCACAGATCACCTGAGAGAGATGATCCCTGCCGGATACTATTCTCAAGATTATATATTTTAGACCTAGCATTGTCAATCTTAACGGATATCTGTGGTGAGCATAAGAAATTATTTATGTACATAAACATAGGACCACCTATATTAAAGTTTATTAATTTCTCCAAAACTGAGGTTTTGGATACGCGATCAAAAAATTTAGTTATATCCAGGAATACAGCAACTACGTTTTCTCTGTTTTGAAAAGCACAAGCAATTTCATGTTCTAATATAATGAGATTGTCCATTGTTGATCTTCTTCTTCTATTTCCACTTTGGTATGGATCAATGATTTCTTTATTTTCTACTAGCCATTTTAATCTTTTACTTATCATTTTTTCCAAGATCTTATTACTACACGATAACAATGATATTGGACGATAATTTTCAGCTACCAATGCATTTTTCTTTGGCTTTAAAATTGGCACAATAAGAGCAGTTTTCCAGACGTTGGGGAATTCACCATTTATCCATATATGGTTGAAAATTTCCAATAATTTCTCAAGAGCACATTGGGGTAACTTCATTATCATTTGATAACAAACGCCGTCCCTCCCGGGTGCGTGAGATCTGCAAGATTTAAAGGTCGCAATTAATTCATTGTATGTAAAGGGAAGATTGTACAATTCCATCTCAGTATTACTTGGAGGTAACAGAAGTGGTTCTTTGTATGTTTTATACTGAATGAAATCTTCATTATAAATAGAGTCGGCAGAATTACTAACATAATATTTAGCAAGTATTTCACACATCTCTATTTTGTCAGTTGTTATCATGTTTTGCTCGTTAGTTAATGCAGCTATGGGGCTGTATGGTTTTTTCCCTTTTATTCTTCTCAGTTGAGCCCACATGTCACTGATAGACAAAGGCTTATCAATTGAAATAACAAAGTCCGACCATGACTTTTTCTGAGCCGATATCATAGTCCTCTTGGCTCGCGCTCGACATTTTTTAAATTCAATTAGATTTGAGGGAGTCGGATTTCTTCTGAAATTTTTTAAAGCTTGCTTCTTATTACTAACCGCGTCCTTGACCTCTGTTGTCCACCAAGGTACTAAACGTTTGACTTTTGAAGTTTGAAGTATTGGGATAGCAACTTTAGATGCACTCAAAATATCTTCGTTAAAAATATCCAGGCATTCATTAATATTGGTCAGCTGTCCTATTTTGTTTTGAAAATTTATATTAGACTGGTACTTATCCCAGTCAGCCCTTTTGAAAACCCATATATCTCTATTATTTTTCTCTGAAACCGTTTTGTTCCAAAATTGGATAAGGATTGGATAATGATCTGAGTGGCATAGGTCATCATGAACTGACCATTTTAAATCCATAACAATGGAACTACTAGAAAAGGTTAGATCAATTGATGAAATGGATCCATAAGAAGAGTTAAGGTGAGTAGCTTCATAACTGTTAAGTAAACATACATTATCATTTTCTAATAAGAATTTCTCAACTTGTACACCATTATGATTGGACCTATTACCTCCCCAACATCTGCTGTGAGCGTTCATGTCAGAACAGATTACATATGGGCGGGGCAGTTGACGTATGATATTGAAGAGTTCATCCTGTGTTAATTTATGATCAGGGGGAATATACAAAGAACATACAGTAAGAGTAAAGCTAAGTGCCGGGGATCGAGCCTGCACAGCTACTACTTGTAGTGGACTATTGACGGTAACCTGATCTGAATGGACTGATCTGTGCACCATCACCATAACACCTCTACAAGCTACTAAACCGTGCTCATAATCTTTACGATACATTGAATAATTAGTGAAACCTGCGATATTTCGGTTAGGTAACATGTGAGTTTCCTGAATACATACTATAAAAGGTTTGATTTGATTTAATAATAGTTTAAGGTACTTCATTTTTCCTACAAATCCATTAATGTTCCATTGTAAAATGGTAGGGCATAATATCTTATTACGGTTATTCGTAAGAGACATAAGTAAGTTATTATTATAACTGAAATAAAATAATTACTGATCTGTAAGAAGAAAAACTAAATAAATAATAATAATAATAATAAAAAATAATAATAATAATAAGAAAAAAAAAGAAAAAAAAAAAATCAAAAATAAATAAAAATAGGTAAGTACCTATAATGATAAATCTGGACTTAAGACATTACTATAGGTCCCAAGTAACATAATATTGTCATGAGAAGTATTACCACTATCAGACATATTGACATCTTCCATTTGATCTATATTAGATGTTTGGGAATTATCAATAATACTTTTATCAATTGTGATCTGTTCAAATGGAAATGGTATGCTATTAAGTTGGCTATCCTGAGAACCCTGGCTAAGCTCTCCTGAAGGAGTAGTATTAAAGGTATTTTTTTCTTCATTATTATTCTTGGCATTTTTATAAATCATTTGCGATAGTTCTTTGTCGGAATGAAACTGTTGTGGCTTGGTCATATTTTTCATCTTATCAAAAAGCGCGGGCTCAGTCCTATTCTTTTTAATAAATTGATTAAGTGTACTTGGAGCCGAGAAGTTGAAGGCTGGCTTTCTCTTGATCGTCTGTGGTAGAGAGGGTGGGGCATACTTTGTGAATTCACGGCGTCCATGGGGTGTTTTTTGTTTGAGCTCGGGGAAATCTGAAACACCAGCTGGAACATCCGTATTTAGGGCTGAAAATGAGTTTTTAGTTTGAATAGCATAGGATCGCTTGGAGGAGGGAACCAGCTCCGCAGCTTCAGGGAAACACATATTTCTTGTACTCATCAATAACTTGATGTTTTTCTGCCGTTCTAGCTCTGGACAATTCTTACTGTTCACATTGTGGGCACCATGGCAGTTGAGACACTTCAGGTTTATCAGGTCACAAGTATGATCTTTAGACTCAATCTGGAAACACTTTCTGCAGAGAGAAGTTTTGGTCGAGCAGTATTTAGTAATGTGGCCAAACTTATAACATGTGAAACATTGTACGGGGTTCTGTATAAATGGTTCACATTTTAGCCGAGTGTACCAGAGAAATACATGAGTCGGCATATCTTGCCCATCAAACATCAACTTGACGGATGTACTAGGGACATATGTAGCATTCGAATCGATCATTACTTTCCTGTTTAATCTTTCAACTTTTAGAAGTTTGTAATTACCACAGTCAAGATTATTAAATATTTCTTCATCTGAAATAAATACACCATCTATGTCAACATCAACATCTCGCAAGATCGCAGTCCTGGTCAGATATACCTGAGGGATGAGGGAGGGCAGCATATAAACTCTGTACCTTCTCACTCTGCACAATCTTATTCGCGCATCCAGCAGTAGAACAGATAACTAGGAACTTGGTCCTGGTTAAACGTCTTACCTCCGTGATATCCTTTGAATAATTTGTTACGTCTCCAAGAACCTTGGAAACAGCGAGCGCACGCAAAAATGGCTTGAGGGTAGTATCTTGGTTTTTTGAAGGCTTAGCTTGGATAATGACTTTGTACCAGCTGAATTTGTGTTGATGGGAATACAGCAGAGGCTCAGGGGCAGCATCACCGGGACTCCTAGTATCAGGCGGTTTCCCGCCCGTACTCTCCTCCGTCATTGTATCGAGCCTAGAGACTCAATACATTTCTCCGCAGTCGAGAAATAATTTCAAAGTTATTTATTTGAAGAAAAAAGTGAGTGGCCAAAATTGAGAAATTGTTCGAATAGGCCTTATTGCAGCGCTGTTCGAGTAAAAAACTTCGAAAAAACAGCACTCGCACTAGATAATAAGATTTTATAATATGATATTACTGTTCACAAGCACAAAAAATGGGTGTATGCAAAAAATTACGCAGAGATTCGCACTTTTTCCACTGAAAAACACAATTTTAGCAGGAGCAAAAATAATGATGTTATCAGTTGAGAAGAAAATTTCGAATTGAAGTTAACCTTGAAACTCTATTAAGTTGTGCATCCAAACGCTCAAATTCCAGCTTTGACAAAAGCCAGAAGAATGTCAAAACCTTTTGACTACCATCGCAGCCGACTCTATTAAAGACGACTAAAAAGTCGCATAACTATCTAGAATGACTAAAGGACACACAAATCACAGCGTTTTTATTTTCTTCCCTTCTCTTCTCTTTCTTTTTTTTCAAAACAAACTTCGCTTTTATTTTATTAGCCATATATTTCCTACTTGCCAAGTTCAAGTTTAGAACTTCCGGCGTGGGTGTATGTTTTTGCTTCCTCGTCCCTTCAATTTCCTCTTCTTTCCCCTTCAATTTCTTCTTCCTCTTCTCATTTCCTTCATGTGACTTTTATCTTTTCACCCCACCTCTTCTGTGTTTTTCAGTTTCATTCTTTATTTATTTCCTCTTATCGTTTCGTTTTTCTCTCAATTCGCTGAATTCACCTTCCAATGCAAATTGAAGATGCTCAAATGCAGACCGTTATGTAAACTTGTTTACATAAATTATTCATGTTATATGTAATATTTTTATGTAAAACTATAGGATTCTTTAAATCTTAGTTTTAAAGAATCCTAGTTTTACATAAAAAACCACAATACTTCCGATTTCTATTATTTGAATTTTTCGGAAGTAATATTACAAACGTATAACATTACTTTGGATTTCTAATATAAATATTATAACACATAAGAAATTATTCACTAATAAATGTCAGTTCAGTAGTCACCGTAGCAGAGAGAGTTAGTGCGCTAGGCATTGCACGCACGATGACCTGGGTTCGATCCCAAGCGGGGCAGGATTTTTTCTGCTCTGTACTTGGGTGTTTGGGGTCCACTCGTTCCTCGTGAGGAAAAATAAGTAGCTGCTTTAATGTTAGTAGCGACCAGTGGCAGAATTATAGGCAAAAATAAGATATTGGGATATTGAAGATATGGAAAAGTCCTATAATTCTGGGCTAGCCACTAAAATTGTGATATAATAACACAAAGAAACACTTTATTATTTATTTTTTATAATAAAGGTCAGTTCAAGTTTACCTACATTATTCATGTCTTATTCTTAAATATAAAAATATTCTCCCAGGGACCGTCCTTCCGGAAGGGAACCTAGGATGCAAGAAGCATTTCCTCTTTGAATGGATGTACCATTTTTTTGGGAGAGAAAAAATTGCATCGGGAAATCCAATCAATTTCTTTCCCAAACGGTCAAACCATTTCTATAAGTTATAGTTCAAATTACATTTCAGCATTACTTATTAATAACTTTTGTAAACAACTTTAGTTACAAAATTAAATAAATAATTCACTGTCATCTTGAAAACAAAGTGGAAAACCAATATTTTTCCAGTAATAGGTTCACATTCCACCCAATGCATGGATTTTTCCTCATTTATTTAAGTATTATGATTTTTTTAGTTTTGGTGAAGCACAAGGCCTCCTCACAATTTTTTTCGGTAGCGCAACATTACTAAGAGCCTAGTAATTACTCATTATTTCATTAGGTAATTATAAAAATTACAAGTACAGAGCAGAAAAATCCCTGCACCGCTTGGGGGTCGAAACAAGGTCACCATGCGTGCAATGCCTAGCGAGCTAACTCACTCGGAAACGGTGACTACTCATTTTTTTAAAGTATTATGACCAGATAACAGTAACCATCAAACCTTCCATAAGAGTCTACTTCTAGTTAAGACACATTTTAATGGAAGACAGTAATGATTATTAGGGAAGCAAGAATAGGAACGTTAAAAAAAATCAATATAACAAAAACTCTGACAAAAAATACACATCCAAAAGTCCAAAAAAAATGTCGAGAGAACGACGAATGCATCAGAAGACCTCCCGTGGACCACAGCAATTCTCAGAGACAAAATTCTGAGTGTTTAAGCAAAATTCTCTATCCTCCACATTTTGTTTTGTTTTTTTTTACTTTCCTTATAATAAGGAAAGTATTGTATTCGTCGAAAATTTGACCTACCCAGTTTTTCACATTTCTGAACGAATCATAGCCTCAGGATACCAAAAAAGTTGTTTTCAGCCATTGGTCCGTGCGTCTGTCTGTCTGTCTGTCTGTGTGTGTGTCTGTGTGTGAACAGGATATCTCAAGAACGGTAAGAGCTAGAGACTTGAAATTTGGTATGGTGATTAATTTTATACACCAGACGAACCACGAAACTTTTGGTTGAAATTGGCCGCATTCTGCGGCCGCAGGGCCGCAAATATTAGCCGCAAGTGCCGCTTCTTTGAATTGGTTAAAGATACAAAAAAAGTTGTAGAACAACATTTTCTTAGAATGCAAAAATAGTAGGGGTCTATTCTGATGACTTTTTTGATATCTTGAACTTTTTGGACCTCGGCTCCAATTTACCGGTATTTTGGGGGGACCCGCTTTGACTAACTTTTTTATTATTCATCCTAGATGGGGGTTGCGACATATCGAATCCAATGATTTTGAGGTGCTGATTACGAATTTCACATTGATTTTTAGCTAAATGTTACCTTTGAGTCACCAGTGGCTTTTGGTCCTGTTCCAATTCCTTATAATTATGATAAGGAAAGTCGTGTGATGTTTACACCAGATTTTTTGTTTTTCATTTTGTTTTATAAAAAGGAGAGACCCAAGTAAATTAGGGAAAAAAAGAAAGAAAAATAAGCGGAGAAAAAAATGCAATAAAAACAATCCCGAAAATTTGTCCATGGCAGTTGGCCAAAGATAAGTTTTCTTATTATTGTTGTCCTTGTCTGTGCCAACTTGACGTCGCATTTCGCTAGCAGTAATACAAGCAAGAGCTTGCACATCCGGAGGATCCAATTTCAATCTCGAAAGCTTAACCAGGAGAACTAAACTTTTGTGAAATTAAACTTTTGGTAGAAAACAGAGGAGCTGTTCATGGCTGAGGTTTCATTACATTATTGTTACTCGTATCTTGAATGTAATAATATGATTCTGAAAGCGTTTTCCGTGAAATGCCTCCGTGTCATGTCTTTAACTTTTCACGCTTGAATATCAAACAAAGGAGCTAATTTAATTATTCTATCTTTCTTTCGATTCTCGTCATAAGAATTTGGAGTCACTCTGGGTGGCCGATGCCGCGCGCCGACGCGAGCTTGGCTATAATGTTATTTACACATTTAAAAACAGATTGTTAGTTTGCCGACTGACGGCATTTTTTGAAAGGAATAATCATTGCAAAAAAAAAGAAAAAAAAAAAAGAAGTAGGCATGGGAGAAAGAGCCGACCCGAGCAGTGCAAACTGATATGGATCAAGGCAAGGGAGAAAGAATTTGTGGTGGAAGAGATTGCCACAGGCAATAACCCCGCCCTCTAGATAGAACATAATATGTATAGACTTATTAGTTTTATATATTTTTCTATTCTTTTTCCTGTTTATTGTATATATTGTTTCTATTGTTCTAATAATTATTTGTATTGTACATATGTCTTTTTATATCTAATAAAGTGTTTAATAATAATAATAAAAAAGAATTCGTGACCGTGAAAATTGAAGGGTTTGCTTGATAGAGATAGATAGAGCTTTTAATTTATAACCTATTGAGTTAAGTTTTGAAAGGAAAGTCTAGGTTTGACATTTTGCATTGAATTACAAGGCATGAGGTGTTAATGTCACAAGAACCTCTAGAAGTACAGTCTATTCCAGAAGTACCGACTCCCGACTTATACATAGCTTGTAACTCTTGAAGGGTAGAAATTTCTCATTCCTGATGTTGAAATGATAACGTGGCACTGTGCCCATCACAGCTGCCGCATTTCCTCTTTGGAATCTCTGGATACACAGAGAAATCATGTACTTTAAAAAGGAGTTTGATCTTTTTTCTCCTGCTTCTTTAACAAATTCTATTCTAATAAATTATTGAATCTATCTAAATCAGAATACAGCAATTTTTATATTATATAACAAAGTGCAACAAAATATTCATTAACGATAATGAAAACGCCCTCATACAGAGGGAGTGCTGAGCGCTAGCAGAAAATTTCTTTCCGTTTGTACTCGCATAGTAAATCACGGTGAGAAAAAAATACGTGTTAATAATTGCACATTGCATACTTGGAAATTTGCAGGCGCGCATAGAAATTAAAGAAAGGTGCAGATGCGTATAAGGTAAAGAAGGAGGTAAGAAGATGTGAGGGATAGAAAAGTTTAAAAAAATAGGGAGAAGACACGTAAATATAGTGAAAATACAAGAGGAGAGAGAGAGAAAAGTGGCAAGAGATGAAAAAATGAAAAAGGAGCCGTAGATCTGTGACCTGAGTTTCGGCCACAAAATGATCATTAATCACTATGAAATAGAAAAGAAGGAGGGGGAAATGAAGGAAAAAGAAGAGGAAAAGTATAAGAAGGAGGAGGAGGAAGAAGAGGAGAAGTATGAGGAGGAGGAAAAGGAGGAAGAGGAGGAGGAGGAGGAGGGCAGAAATAAGAGCTCCAAGAATTATGGAGTCGGAAGGAAAAGAAAACCCTGGGAAGTAGAGCGAGACAGATTCCTCTCTACTCGTCTTCCTTATAGATGTTACTACCATCAATTTCAACATCATAATGAACGACATCGCCATCATTCTCATCATCACCCTCATCAACATTTTACCAACATCAATAAGGTAATGTAACATACGGCTGCGGGGCGCACTCGTTTCGAGGTGGCAGAAAAAGGAGGATTTTCGTGAGTCTGTACTAAATAATTAATAATAATGTTTCACGGTTATTGCCTACGGCAATCTCTTCAAACAAGGGTTGGGTGGAAGAGCAATTGCGACAATCTTCTTCTTCTAGCCTCCTCCATCTCTCACTCAGCCTCTCATTTCAGGGATTAAGTAGGACAGGTTTTTTTCTTAATGTTGCTTCTGTTCGTTGAAAAGCCTGATCTCTCTATCCATCTTCTCTCTGACTTACTTTCTTCCATATTACTTTTTTAATCTTCTCCCCAGCTAATGTGGTATCATTCTCATCTTCTCAACGATTTTTCTTAGTTTTTTCTTACACTTTTGAATACTGCTTCCATCTCGTCTTCTCTCTTTCTTCTCCTTCTTTTAATTTTCTTTTGTATTTTTTTTCTCGGTTTTTTTTTTCATACTCTGTTGTAATATTTCATATTTTTTTCGCAGTTTTTTTCATACTCCTCTGTAATATTTCATATTTTCATCTCCTAAGTATTTTCCCTCTACCTGTCTGCTTACATCAGTTTTTGCATACTCTATTCTTTCTAGTCATCACTTAATCCATATTTTAAATATTCTATCTCTCCACACTTTATCATGTATTTCTTTTAACCCCCTTCCCATTTCTTCCATCAGTTTTTGCATACTGGAACCTTACTAGTCTTCACTTAATCCACCGTTTCCATCTTTCTTCCCCATTCCTTCCTGTCTGTTCTCTTCCCCATTTCCTTCTACCTCTTCTTCTTACTTTCTATTCTTCTCCGTGTTTTTGAATAATGGCCTCTCTATCTCGTTAACTTGACGGATGATGATCGTTTTTCTTTCAACCTCAGATTGTGAGAGAGGATAAAGAGAGATGAAGGAGAGAGGGGAGAGAGAGATGAAGAAGAAGAGAGGGAAAAGAGAGGTGGGAAAGGAAGAGAGAGAGAGAGCGATAGAAAGATAAGAAAGGGGAAGGAAGAACAAGAGAGAGATAAAAATAAGACAGGAGAAGGAGGTAAGAAAAAGAGAGGAGAGAGAAAATAAGAAAGAGAGAAAAATAGATAGGAGGAATGAGGAGGTAGGTCAGGTTAGATAAGAGAGTACTATTCCCGTCGTGGCTATCACAATCACAATGTGGTACCATGCAAGAAGGAGACCATGGGTTCAAATCCCGGCTGGTTAGAAAAATACTTGCACATGAGGAAAAACCAAAGCGGCAATAACATATTAAAAAAATGAATTACACAGATCTTCTTCTTCTTTCACTTTGCCTCAAATGTCTCATTCCTCGTGAGGAAAAATGAGTAGTTACTTGTATGAGTAACGACTAGTGGCGGCATTACCAGAGTAAAAAGAAATAAATGTAATAGAATAATTCGAAAAGTAAAGGAGGCTCTTAGTAATGCTGCGCTACTCACAAAAATTGTCCTTGTGGCCTTGTGCTTCACCACAAATAAAATCATACACAATATGTTCTCAGCTAGTCACCCTGACAATGACAGGATGAAAATTTAAACAAGACAAGAAAATGTTCACAAATAAAATCATACATAATGTTCTCAGCTAGTCACCCTGACAATGACAGATGCACACTTAAACAAAGCAAGAAAATGTTCATAGCATCTCAAACCACAATAGAAAATAATCTTTACACAACAGATGCTTGCATTGTTAATCCGAACATTTGTTTGAATTTATTATTTACAAGTTTGAAACCACATCTCAGGTGTAAAGCTTTTGAACGGGTTGATGCGAATAATTTATTGGCAAAAGCTTCATTGTCGAGTTTTCGACTTTGAAGAATTTTCGTTTACTCAAGATATGAATTTTAATCTATTCCGTTACCATGACTTAGGATCTTAAACGGATTAGGATTAATTGAAGACGTCTATGTCATATTTCTAGGTTATTCCGAAGGATGTACGAAAATATCATGGTTTAATTTTCTGTTATTATTATTATTTTTTAACTAATAACTTACTTTATGAAAATATTTGGTTCCAAGTGTGGTATGTTAATAGGAGGTGAGTTTCTAGTGCGTGGAAATCCCACATCAGGTTGGAGGGGGTGTAATCCTGGGTGTCTTTGAAAGATTTTTTTTTTCTTGTCCGTCTCAGTGGAGTGATCCGACATACATAGATGAGGGATGTTTTGGACTGAACACTCAGCCGGCTGATCTAAATAAAATTTCATTCCATCATCCGACCGACTTGCGACTGTCAATTCGTTGGATTTCTCTATACACACTCCATAAATATCTGTTTGTTCTTTGGATTTTTTCGACAAAATCAAGTAGGATTTTTGTCCATTTTCCAGCAACAGGTATAAACCAAGCCAAAAAAGCCGATGCGCTTCAATCAAATTCGATCGTGTGTAGCTGCTTTCTTCTGCCTTCCATCTCGCCATCGAAATCGGCGGAACGAACCTAACTTTCATTTCAACCAGCAATATAGTTCACACCAACAAGAAAACGGCCAAACTCCACACAGCTTTTGGTGCTGTGTACTTTTTCCCTTTTTAAAATCGATCACGATATTTAAAGTGAATATAAAAAAAGTTGTGTTTTATCACCTCTCTTTTGAATCGATCAAGTTAATATAAAAAAAAATTGTCTTGGTAAAAAATAAATCGATCAGGAATATTTAGTTGATAATATAACAAAAGTTGTGTTAACTAGTTCCCTCTCTTTTGGATAGATCAAGTTTATATAAAATAAGTTGTAATAAGTTGAGTAAGCATAAGCTAGGTTGTGCTGACGAGAGCAGCCATGTCCCAGGAGGGAGAGTTACAACCAGGCGAGTTCATTAAGGACGGCTACATATGCAAGCCCATGGATACGAACCCGGAGTGTGCGCTATCCACCTGCTTGCCAGACCCGCGGTTCCAGCAAGTCAACGTGACCGGCTGGTGAGTGGCACGAGAAGTGGTTAAAAGACCTCAGTAGCTTGATCCATAAGTGGCGGATTTTGTCGCGGTCGGGGTTCAAGTCCGGTTTCAGCGGGTTTTCCAAAGATTCCAGAGGTCGTGGGTTCGAAACCCAGCCGGGACATGACAAGTTATCCTCCCATTTGGGATTTTAACCACATAATAATATGTCTTGGGCTTACTGGTGGAATAATAGGACTTTAATAGTCTTAATCGGCAGTATAAATCGATATTATTATTATCATTATTAGTAAAGCGAGTTTGAGTAGTTGTGACATCACGAAGGTGATTAACACAAATTGATAACTTAACTCATAACTTCAAAGCAACAGCCACTCCGACCTCAGTAGCTTGATCGATAAGGCGGCGGATTTTTAATCTGGAGGTCGCGGGTTCAAGTCCCGTTTCAGCGTAGATTTATTAAAGCGAGCTTGAGTAGTTGTGATATCCACAGAAACTACAGAAGTGGTTATTTAAAAAAAATATGATAATTTTTAAAATTAAAAAAAAGGTAGCGCTTTTTTGAGGTTTAGACCATTAAATACACAAAACCATTTCTTTAGTGGAGGACTAATTTGAAAATCGGTTCAAACATAGGCGGTGATTCAAATTAGCAGCCTGTGGAAGGGTTTTCTAAAACCTGCTATTTCGATAGGTTCTCTATATTTTGCCCCGGAACCTATTTCTCATTACTACATTACTAGGGTTGGGTGCAGGATATTGCCTAATAGGCAATATCCCCGCCCTTTATTAGGACTTATGTTTTTACATATATTCTATTCTTTTTCATTTTTATTGTAAATATTGTTTCCATTTTTTTCATTGATAAAATAACTATATTATATGTCCATAACTATCATAATGTCCATTTATACCTAATAAAGTATTGTATGATAATAGAATATAGTATAGAATAGAATAAAAATATAATATTGTATTTCTCAATAAGAGTTTACAATAGAGGTTGGGATGCAGGTTATTTAAACATAATTCTAAAATTACATAATAATTTTTTTTGTTTTTTTTTTTTTTGGTTTAACGTCGCTTTCAACTGCATGGTCATATCACGACGGGGGTGTTACCCTCCATTCGCAGGCGACGCTGGCATATAATAAATTTTTGAAAACAATTACTTCATGCTATTATTTTGCAGTGCCACATAATTTTTCCCCCCATTTTTCATCTTCTTTTTCCTTTCTTCTCGTATGATAATAATAATAATAATACTTCGCCCACCCCTCTCCTTCGCCCACTCCTTCTCCTTCGCCCCCAGGTGCTACACCATGTTCCTGGACTGGAAGCGGTGCTCCCACCTGCTCGGGAAGGACAACGCCGAGTGCGCCCTCTTCAAGCGGTGCGTCGCGTCCCTCTGCCCCAACGGGTGGGTGGAGCACTGGGAGGAGCAATCACGGGGGCCGCTTTCCGCGCGACCTCACCGCGGCCCCAATATTGAGAACCGCTGCTGAGCGGGCCGCCCCCAAAGCCTACCCACCCACGCAGGGACGGGAGGCAAGCCTCTCGAGGTGGTGATGGCGTAGCTGTGCTGGTTGGTTGAGCCGAAATACCAAAATGTGGACGACCACAAATCTCTTGTCCAGTTAGTTAATGTCCAGAGTTTTTTCAGAGTACAAGTAAATAGAAAGTGACAAATATTGTTGTTAAAAAAATATATATAATTGTTTTTTTTCTTTCTTTTTTGTTGATAAGGGCTGGATTATGAAACAGGATCGCCTTATTATGTGGTCGATTGCAAATGGGAGGATAACTTGTCATGTCCCGGTTGGGTTTTGAACCCGCGACTTTTGGATTACCAGTCAGACGACATTGACCACTGTCTGTCCCGGTAGGTCAGACAAGGATTTTTTTTTTCTCAAAAATACCCGGGAGTACCCCCCCCCTTAAGTTATTAGTGAAAAAACAGATAATGATATTTTTCAAAATACATATATTATGAAGAGAAGCTCTTCCGTTATATTTATGGTTTGATTACAGAACAGACAGATAACATGTCCACCGGGTGTAGTACTAACCCGGTTGTGTGTGTAACATAATGGATTCAGTGGTTGTGTGTTGTGTTTAAAGTTCACAGCTAGTGGGAATAACAGGGAAGAATGGGAGGGGAGGATAGCTGTTTGTTTTCATTAAAAAAATTGAACAAACTTTTTTGTTCTGCTCAGAGTCTCTGGATACTTACATTCTTTCTCTCTCTCAATCTCTTTCTCTTTCTCTTCTCTCTCTCTCTCTTTCTCTTCCTCTCTTTACCTCTTACTGTCTTTACCTCTCCTCTCTTACCTCTTCTTCTCTCTCTCTTTCTCTCTTTCCCTCACGTTCGAACACTACTAACATTGTGTTTGTTTTTTCATAACATTATTTCTGGTTTACTCAAGAAAACATCATTTTTCTATTTTCTTACACTTGAATCTGCTTGTATCGGCTCGTATTTTTTCTATTGTTTCCTTTTAATTATCATTTCCTTTTACAATGAATGTACTACATGTATTGTTTTTTCATTTCTTTTAACTTTCCATATCTTACAGAAAGGAAAGTATTGGATTTCTTACAGTTCATTTCTTTTAATTTTCCATATCTCACAGAAAGGAATGTATTGGGGTTCTTACAGTTCATTTCTTAAAACTTTCCATATCTTACAGAAAGGAAAGTATAGAAGTTCTTACAGTTCCATGTTATTGTATCTGTCCTCTCGTACTGTTATTTGATCAGTTTTCATCTCTCCTCCACATAATGACAACGTTACCAGTTTTTTTTTTTTATCATAATGATAAAACTGGCCCAATGATAAAACAGGATTAAAGTTAAGATAAGCCAGACTGTTCCTCAACTCGGGCTATAAATATAAAGCTATATAAAGGGTCAAAAAATAGGGCCGGTTGATATTTTTTTTTATTAAAACCTATCGAGTGAGGTATTGACGAGAGGTCTCGACGTCCTCATGTTTGATTGAACATTTATAATGCGATAGTTGAATCTGTGTGAGGTTTACAGTTCTTCACAGAACCACTGGTCCCATTTCTAATTAATAAATATTTACAGCATTTCTCCTTTGTTCCCTTCTACTTTGATAGCATCAACTCCGATTGTGATCATAGTCATGCTTTGCCGGCGTTACAGTAATGACTATGCAATGTGCAGTACAGGGCTCGGAATCCGGATTCCATTAAGTCTAATGGAAGAAGAAATACGGGAGGGGAAAGAGAGAGAGAGAGAGAGAGAAGAAGAGAGAGAGGAGAGAGAGAGAGAAGAGAGAAGAGGAGAGAGAGAGAGAGAGAGAGAGAGAAAGGAGGAGGGAGAGAGAGAGAGAGAGAGAGAGAGGAAAGGAGAGGAGAAGAGAAGGGAAAAAGAGGAGAGAGGAGATAGAGAAAGGGAGGGAAAAAGAAAGGAGAGAGAGGGAGATAGAGAAAGGGAAAAAGAAAGGAGAGAGAGGGAATAGAAAAGGGAGGAAAAAGAGAAGGAGAGAGAGGAAGATAGAGAAAGGGAGTGAAAAAGAAAAGGAGAGAGAGGGAGATAGAGAAAGGGAGGGAAAAAGAGAAGGAGAGAGAGGAAGATAGAGATAAGGGAGGGAAAAGGAGAGAGATGGTTATAGAGTCGCGGTCAAAGATTTTTTTAATCATATTAATTATAATATTTATGATATAATGATTCGATTAATGATTTTTTTTGTGTACAAGAAAAAACTCTTTTCCGTTATCGTCTGACTCCCCCGTTATCGTCTGCACCTAGAGTTTCGCAGCACCCCTGGTGGATATTATAATCGTATATTTACCCGTAGGGTACAAATACTTTTTGAGATTTTTCATTTATTTCTTGAAATTTTTTTAGTCCGCTGGCGTGTCTTAGCGCAGCTAGTCCGGAGAATACGCTACTGATACACAAATATCTAAATCATAATTTAATAATAATAATATCGCCTTATTTATACTGCCCGATTAGGACTATTAAGTCCCATTATTCCAGCACTTCCAGCAGTAAGCCCAAGACATATTATTATGTGGTAAAAATAACAAATGGAGCATAACTTGTCATGTCCCCGCTGGGTTTCGAACCCGCGACCTCTGGTATCTCTGAATTCACCTTTACCACTGAGCTAGCGGGACAGACAAGGCATTAAAGGAGTTTTTACCTATGGCAATCTCTTCCTCCGAACCTTTGTGACTTGTGCAATACATCGTTAAGTTATCAAATTTGTGTTAATCACTTTCTTTTTTTTTCTTTTCTTTAACCTTGTCGACAGACGGGTCGTTCGCGCCGAACTTATTCACTTTCGTGATATCACAACTACTCAAACGAGTTTAATAATTTATGCTCCGTCGTGATATGACCATGGCAGTTGAAAGCGACGTTAAACCCCACTTAAAAAAAAAAAAAAAAAAAAAAAAATTATGCTCAACATGGTACTCGGACCACCGACCTCCAGGTTACAAGTCCGCCGCCTTATCGATCAAGCTACTGAGGTCGGTCGTACATCATATGTATTACATATTATTGCATACATACATTTTATTACATACATACATATTATTACATATAACATGTATTACATAAGCCTGGTCAGCATGGAATTTAATTCTCATATATTTTGTGATGGAATGCTACAGGCTTCATTTATGTAACAATATTCTATTGTTCATTCATACATAAATGATATATGCACATGTATGTATGTATGTCGGATAGAAAAGCGACTGCATTACTGCAACAGGCTTATTTGTAGTAATGCCCATCATGCCGTGTGCCGGGATTACCACACACACGTGTTTGCTATTACAATATTTTTACAGTGATACAGTGTTATATAAATGTCAGGGGTCCACTCGTACCTCGTGAGGAAAAACGAGTGGAAATACTCCTACATGTGACCAGTGGCGGAAATACAAGAGTGAAAGTATAATTAAATAATAAAGTATTAGTATTTTTATATAAGTATTTTTATTTATTTGAATTCCTATTACATCTCCCTGTTGTACTTTTCGGGAATATTAATAATAATTTTTGCAATATATAAAATGATTTGTGTTTGTGTGTGTCTCCTTCTTAAACTCGAGAACCACAAGTCGGATTGAGCTGAAATTTTGCACGGTTTCTAATGACAGGCTCACAAGCGCATAAGCTTTATCAACAAACAAATTTATTTATAAACATCTGCATTTTTCTTTAAGATCTTTTGAATCTTTTCAGGTAGGCTTTTCAGGGCAGGAGTGTAACAAGCTTTAGAGCTTGTTGCAAGCTTCGTTGTAAGAAGCTTTAGACGTAGTAAACAACGTCATTCACGTGTACAATCTCATGTTTGTATTTGTATATTGTTTCAACCACTGCTGGCAAAGAGAGAGACTCTAACGTCCTACGCCGCCAGTAAATATTTTGTTTTCTATAGGATAAGGAAAGTAAAAAGGTAGAAAGAGAGAGGGAGAGGGAGGAAAGGGAGAGAGAAATAGAGAGAGAAAGGCTGACAAGAAAATGAATGTATGTGAAAGAGAAAGGAGGAGGTATTGACAGAAAAGCTTGAAAAGGCATGTGTGGAGAAGGAGGGAGGGAGATAGGGAGAGAGGGAGAGAGAGAGAGAGAGAGAGAGGGAGGGAGGGAAAAGGGAGGGAGGTATGGGGAGAGAGAGGGAGAGGGAGAGAGGGAGAGAGAGAGAGAGAGAGAGAGAGAGAGAGGGAGGGAGAGAGTGAGAGTTTGGAGGAGGGAGCTACAATTAATGGCCCTTCTGAGTTCCTAGTGATGGCTTAATGCTTCTACATGTCAGTTCGGAAACGAAATAATATATTATGATGGTACTCTGTATACAATACTGCACTCTGCATCTATGTATTTTGTATCCCCCAAAAAACTACCGTTGAAAAAAAAGGGCCGAGTTCCAGAGCTCTTAGCCAAAAGTTTTGTCAATGAAGGTACTGATATCTTGTTATGGCTCAGTAGCAATTTCTTTTTATTAAAACTCGAGTTTTCTGAGTTCCTCATTTTGTATGTTTTTATTTGTAATTGTACATTTACGGGCAAACTCTTCCACCCGGGGCTTGTCCAGTGTAAAATAAAACATAAATACATATCAGTGCAGTTAAATTTTAACTGCCAACCATCCCCTAACTTGACCAGTTTTTCTCCTTTCGGCGGTTAAATTTGCATTTATGTAGTTGTACATAATATGTATATTTTTGCAGAATATTGTAGACAAATCATAACATAAACTGGCCAAGTGAAAAACCGGGTGAATACACTGTCGTGCCTGCTGGAACTTGGCCTGACGCACTGCCGGGCGTTCAGATACGTACATAAATATGTATGTAGGTATGTTATGTTCTCCAATGTGTGGTTCTACTGGTAGATAAGGAACACTTCATAGATATTAGGATCTACATCGATTACACGATGATAGGAAAGGGCCTCCAATTTATATTTATATTTACTTGCCGGTAGCTCAGGGTTAAAAGCTTCGGTCTGGTGGTCCAGAGGTCGCGGGTTCAAAACCCTGCCGGGACATGATATGTTCTCCCATTTGGAATTTTGAATAACGCGTCTTGGGCTTACTGCTGGAATGGGAGTCCTAGTTAGGCAGTACAAAACAGGCGATAATATTATTATTTCCAAGTCACATAAAATGCTATCGAAGTTTTTACCAAGTAAAAACACACATTTGTTTGCCTATTTAAGATATGGGTCATATAGGCGTCTGTATAATACATATTCTAGTAAGTATATTACGGAGGGCATAATCTTTATAATAATAGTAATACTCTTTCATGGAAGACACCACAACGCGAGGTTAACGCTTAAAGCATTTCAAAATTTCAAAAATAGCTACTTAAATGGAAAAATTCTTGCATTGGGTGGAATACGAACTCACGGACCTGTGGATTACCAGACTAGCGCCTTAACCATTTCACCATTAACGCATTTAAATTTATCTCAGCGAGATAAATTTCTTTTGTTTTTCGTCTGTTAATTTGATTTTCCCTTGAAAACTTTTTTGTTCTCAAATTTAACTTTCCTTTTGATTCTCTTTTTTTCTTTAGAAGACTTTTTAATAATAAAAAAAATCGAGGAAAATGTTTTATGAAATTTTCTTTTCTGTAAACCTTTCTTGTAACAACTTTCATATTTTCCCCGGAGAGTTTCACGAAAAAGAAACTCAGAATAATAATTGCAACACCTTTTTCACTATATTATATTTTAATTAAATGTCTCGTCTGTTATTTTCATTTCAAGGGTCGGGTGAAAGAGATTGCCATAGGCAATAACCCCGCCCTTTAGTTAGGACATAATTATGTTTAATTTTTATTGAATATATTGTTTTCATTTTTTCATTGTTATAATAATTATTTGTATTGTACATATGTCTTCTTATCTAATGAAGTGTTTAATAATAATAATAATAATAATTTCAATTGGAAAATTCAACAATTAGAAACAACATAATGATCTGAGGGTAATAACAATATCGCCTTCTTTATACTGTGCGACTATGAGGACTAACGAGTCCCATTATTCTAGCAGTAAGCATCAGAAACAGGGAGAAGACTAGCAGTCTGGCTGGGGGAACTATAAACATAGAGGAGACCAGCAGTCTGGCTGGGGACTATAAACGTAGACCAGCAGTCTGGCTGGGGGACTATAAACGTAGACCAGCAGTCTGGCTGGGGCACTATAAACAGAGAGGAGACCAGCAGTCTGGCTGGGGGACTATAAACATAGAGGAGACCAGCAGTCTGGCTGGGGACTATAAACGTAGACCAGCAGTCTGGCTGGGGGACTATAAACGTAGACCAGCAGTCTGGCTGGGGGACTATAAACGTAGACCA